>CM046798.1:998498-1018498 GCA_025617405.1 Perca schrenkii | reverse complement strand
CAGGATGAGAACATGGCTGCAGCTGCATCATCAACCATCAGATCAGAGAGTGATGTGACTGCAGCCAGAGCCCCGTTAACTCAAAGTAAGCCCCCGTCTCTTAAAGTCCACGTTCAGCCCAAAGTCTCTGGACAAGACTAGTGTGAACTGTAGTCTCCCTGCAGCCTCCTGAAAGCTGCCAGTTTCCACCAATGAGACAGAGACAAGACGGAGTGTCATCAGCTCACAAACAACCAGAAAAATCATACATCTGTGGGCGGGGGCGGACTGGCCATCTGGCAATTCTGGCAAATGACCATTTTTTTTTCATTCATGTGGGCCGGTCAGATTAATGTTTTTAATATACAGTACAGGCCAAAAGTTTGGACACACCTTCTCATTCAATGTGTTTCCTTTTTATTTTCATGACTATTTACATTGTAGATTCTCACTGAAGGCATCAAAACTATGAATGAACACATATGGAATTATGTACTTAACAAAGAAAGTGTGAAATAACTGAAAACATGTCTTATATTTTAGATTCTTCAAAGTAGCCACCCTTTGCTTTTTTATTAATAAGGGAAATAATTCCACTAATGAACCCTGACAAAGCACACCTGTGAAGGTAAAACCATTTCAGGTGACTACCTCATGAAGCTCATTGAGAGAACACCAAGGGTTTGCAGAGTTATCAAAAAAAAGCAAAGGGTGGCTACTTTGAAGAATCTAAAATATAAGACATGTTTTCAGTTATTTCACACTTTTTTGTTAAGTACATAATTCCATATGTGTTCATTCATAGTTTTGATGCCTTCAGTGAGAATCTACAATGTAAATAGTCATTAAAATAAAAAGGAAACACGTTGAATGAGAAGGTGTGTCCAAACTTTTGGCCTGTACTGTACAAATAAATAATAATAAATAAAGTTGACCGACCCAATCTGAGGTTACTGAAATTGGGATCCAATTCGGTGATTTGGTACAGTTGGTTTTAATGCCTGATGCGAAGTGTAGGCCTATAGGAGTACACAGGGGGGGCGGAGCTAGACTCTCAGTACAGTGGGGGCGGAGCTTCATCACGGGGCCCTCTGCTACCAAGTCATTTTAAAATTAAAACCGTTAAAAAAAATGGTAAAATATGCGATGAATGCATATGTTATAATGTGTCACTCGTTGAGCCAAGTAAGCCTTTATGTCAAATAAAAGACAAAGAAAAGACACATTTTTTGACAAGTTTGTATGAACGAACAAAGAAAAACAGTTTGCCAGTCAAGTGAAAATGATTCAGCACCACGGACAGCGACAGCTGATGGACAGCGATGGTGCTGAACAGGCCAAGAGCGCTCAATTATATATATATATATATATATATATATATATATATATATATATATATATATATATATATATATATATATATATATAAGAAGAGCTGGATTATCACAGCGTGAGATCATATGCAGTAATTAGCTTATTTCAGCTAATAAAGTGTCACTTGGTGAGGTGCATAGCACCCATGCTATCTCCACTGCTTGTTCACGGTTGTCATGTGTACTGTACACATGACAACCGTGAACAAGCAGCGTCACTCTGCTCCGTCTTTCTGCTGTGCCCCATTCACGTAGTGTTTACTTTTACACTATGGAGGTTAAACTCTGCAGTTCATCCGCGGTTCACACGTACAGTATGCATGGACTGTGGTGGTCCGTTACACTGTAGGCTATACTCAACATCACTGATCATTTTAGATCAATAGAATGTAGAAAACATTACACTTCACAACGTTTTTTATCCAAAACATGACTGTGTTATTGTACAATTTAGCAGTAAAAGCAGTAGCCTCTGTAAGTCAATCCTACATTTTTCAACTTGAGACCATAAAGCCCTGTTCATGCTGTGTGTTGTCTATCCGGCCCATGTCCCAGATGTGAAAGCCCCCTTACTAACTACTGACTACTGAATATAATAATATTCCGTTATATTTAGTATTTTGAATTGTTACCTGCCACCAGAATTTTGTGATTTTCTTGCCATAAATATAGACGTTTTTACCATAAATTGGTGCCTAAAAATGTATCAGAATGCAGGAATTGAAGTCTTTTACCCTCAAAATTCCCCCAGAATCCCCCCTGCTTTATGTGTTCCACCAAACGCCAAGCATAATCACAGACAAATATTTAAATTGCAGAGTTAGAGAGTTAAAGAGAATGAAAGAATGGAGAACCAGACAGACAATATGTACAGTGTCAACAGAGAGAAACACGGAGTAGGAAGCATTGTTTGCCAGTTACTTACATTAAATATTTAAAAATCTGTTACATAAGGTCCTGCTTGTATTATGTCACCATCTGTACACAAATAAAATTAGTGAATGCACGCTGCACGGGCGTGGTAATGTGCTCAGTGTGGCTACAGTGCCAGGGCAGAATATCACTAATTTATTGCCAACATCAGTCGACAGGTCATTTTTCCAGGGACTACAGCCCAGAATGTTTTCACTGTAGCCCTGAATTTTAAATGTAAGCAACACAGAGTTTAGGTGCGCAATAATATTGCTACATTTAGTTTTTTAGTTTCCATGACGTAACCTTTACAGTCTCTGCTTCAGGCTCAAACACAGAGAGCTCTGAAGCCTGTAATCCCACCGGCTGTGAGTCCCCTTCCTCTGTCTCTGTGTTGGCGTTCTAACCTCCGGCTGATTTGTGAGGACTATGGTTAACTGCTCCTCAGATCTCTGCAGGGTAAATCCAGACAGCTAGCTAGACTATCTGTCCAATCGGAGTTTTCTGTTACACGACTAAAACTACTTTTGAACGTCCACATGTTCCACCAAAACAAGTTCCTTCCTGAGGCTATATAGTAGAGGTACCGTGGCTCCGTCCGGAGCTTAGCCCCGCCCACGATGATTGTGATTGGTTTAAAGAAATGCCAAGAAACCTGAGTAAGTTTTCCTCCCATCCCAGGAATGCTGTGTGGACTAGACAGACCTTCCTTTGCAGTGCTGTGGAGGAGGGTCTGGCGAGGCGAGACTACTGCAGCAGTAAAAGAAGTACTCAGAGCTCAGTGAGTAAGATGACTGTTCCATGGAGCCAGCGAGATCGACGTCATTTTGACATCACATTGTCGCGCGACAGGTCGGGAACGTGTGGGACCATACGTTGCTATGGTTATGTGATTGACAACTGGAATAATTCATGCGTTTCACTGTGCAGATTATGTATTGAAACGTTAATCATTTACCCATTCAATATCATCTTAAATAGCTCAATTAGATTATTTTAAACGTGTAACTCAGTTTGACTTTGAGATGATTATCTTCAGAGAGGAGAACTATCCTGATCAACTTGTCGTGAGTTCATTTTGTTGAGTTCATTTTGTAACAGCAGAAATGTGAATAATTCATGTTTCACTGTGCAGATTATTTACTAAAACCTTCTTATATTCGTGGATCCTTTCAATATCAGAAATGTGAATAATTCATGTGTACCCTGCAGCTTCGCTTCCTCTCATTAGCTGCCGTTTAAACCTCGTATTCACCTGTTTCCCTCCTACAGTACAAAGCATAAAGTATAATGTATCATGTGTTACACCTTCTTAGCCATCCTTTACCTAACTTATTATTATGATATGCTCAGTGGAGATCTGGTGTCTTACCTTTGACTGTTGAAACTGGACGATATGTTAATCTAGACGAGGAAAAGTGCATCTGTCCAATGTGTTGTTAAAATTAGGATACTGGTTTTTAAAGGCTCATACCGATACTGATTATTAGTAATTAATGAAACCGATAACTGATATTTCGAGCCGATATGCAGTCACAATGAAAATGGGAATTTTTAAAGGTCCCATGGTATGAAAATGTCACTTTATGAGGTTTTTTAACATTAATATGCGTTCCCCCAGCCTGCCTATGGCCCCCCAGTGGCTAGAAATGGTGATAGGTGTGAACCGAGCCCTGGGTATCCTGCTCTGCCTTTGAGAAAATGAAAGCTCAGATGGACCAATCAGGAATCTTCTCCTTATGAGGTCATAAGGGGAAAGGTTACCTCCCCTTTCTCTGCTTTGCCCGCCCAGAGAATTTGGACCCCCATGAGAGAGAGAGAGAGAGAGAGACATCATGGCTTTCAAACGAGCAAAGTGGCAGTTGGTCAAGACCACACCCCCCACCCTCCACCTTGCCCCCCCCAATAGCATAGTAGACGAGTGGTGAGAGAAACCGTAGCAGAGGGACAGACACAGAGCTGTAGCCGAGCCAAAGTAGAGCACTTTTTAATTCATTAACTTTATCGGTTATCAGGCAAATAAAACGCTGATACAGATCATCTGCAGACTGCCAAAAAACAGCCAGGGCCAATAATCACTCTATCCCTAGTTTAAATGATATAAGTCTATCCCTAGTTTAAATGATATAAGTCTATCCCTAGTTTAAATGATATAAGTCTATCCCTAGTTTAAATGATATAAGTCTATCCCTAGTTTAAATGATATAAGTCTATCTCTAGTTTAAATGATATAAGTCTATCCCTAGTTTAAATGATATAAGTCTATCCCTAGTTTAAATGATATATGTCTATCCCTAGTTTAAATGATATAAGTCTATCTCTAGTTTAAATGATATAAGTCTATCCCTAGTTTAAATGATATAAGTCTATCCCTAGTTTAAATGATATATGTCTATCTCTAGTTTAAATGATATAAGTCTATCCCTAGTTTAAATGATATAAGTCTATCCCTAGTTTAAATGATATAAGTCTATCCCTAGTTTAAATGATATAAGTCTATCCCTAGTTTAAATGATATATGTCTATCCCTAGTTTAAATGATATAAGTCTATCCCTAGTTTAAATGATATATGTCTATCCCTAGTTTAAATGATATAAGTCTATCCCTAGTTTAAATGATATATGTCTATCCCTAGTTTAAATGATATAAGTCTATCCCTAGTTTAAATGATATAAGTCTATCCCTAGTTTAAATGATATAAGTCTATCCCTAGTTTAAATGATATAAGTCTATCCCTAGTTTAAATGATATAAGTCTATCCCTAGTTTAAATGATATAAGTCTATCCCTAGTTTAAATGATCTAAGTCTATCCCTAGTTTAAATGATATATAGTCTATCCCTAGTTTAAATGATATATGTCATATCCCTAGTTTATATATGTCTATCTGAGTTTAAATGATATAAGTCTATCCCTATTTTTAATTATATAATTAGTCTATCCCTATTTTAAATGATATAAGTCTATCTCTAGTTTAGCTGATATAAAGTCTATCTCTAGTTTAAATGATATAAGTCTATCCCTAGTTTAAATGATATAAGTCTATCTCTAGTTTAAATGATATAAGTCTATCCCTAGTTTAAATGATATAAGTCTATCCCTAGTTTAAATGATATAAGTCTATCCCTAGTTTAAATGATATAAGTCTATCCCTAGTTTAAATGATATAAGTCTATCCCTAGTTTAAATGATATAAGTCTATCCCTAGTTTAAATGATATAAGTCTATCCCTAGTTTAAATGATATAAGTCTATCCCTAGTTTAAATGATATAAGTCTATCCCTAGTTTAAATGATATAAGTCTATCCCTAGTTTAAATGATATAAGTCTATCCCTAGTTTAAATGATATAAGTCTATCCCTAGTTTAAATGATATAAGTCTATCCCTAGTTTAAATGATATAAGTCTATCCCTAGTTTAAATGATATAAGTCTATCCCTAGTTTAAATGATATAAGTCTATCCCTAGTTTAAATGATATAAGTCTATCCCTAGTTTAAATGATATAAGTCTATCCCTAGTTTAAATGATATAAGTCTATCCCTAGTTTAAATGATATAAGTCTATCCCTAGTTTAAATGATATAAGTCTATCCCTAGTTTAAATGATATAAGTCTATCCCTAGTTTAAATGATATAAGTCTATCCCTAGTTTAAATGATATAAGTCTATCCCTAGTTTAAATGATATAAGTCTATCCCTAGTTTAAATGATATAAGTCTATCCCTAGTTTAAATGATATAAGTCTATCCCTAGTTTAAATGATATAAGTCTATCCCTAGTTTAAATGATATAAGTCTATCCCTAGTTTAAATGATATAAGTCTATCCCTAGTTTAAATGATATAAGTCTATCCCTAGTTTAAATGATATAAGTCTATCCCTAGTTTAAATGATATAAGTCTATCCCTAGTTTAAATGATATAAGTCTATCCCTAGTTTAAATGATATAAGTCTATCCCTAGTTTAAATGATATAAGTCTATCCCTAGTTTAAATGATATAAGTCTATCCCTAGTTTAAATGATATAAGTCTATCCCTAGTTTAAATGATATAAGTCTATCCCTAGTTTAAATGATATAAGTCTATCCCTAGTTTAAATGATATAAGTCTATCCCTAGTTTAAATGATATAAGTCTATCCCTAGTTTAAATGATATAAGTCTATCCCTAGTTTAAATGATATAAGTCTATCCCTAGTTTAAATGATATAAGTCTATCCCTAGTTTAAATGATATATGTCTATCCCTAGTTTAAATGATATAAGTCTATCCCTAGTTTAAATGATATAAGTCTATCCCTAGTTTAAATGATATATGTCTATCCCTAGTTTAAATGATATAAGTCTATCCCTAGTTTAAATGATATAAGTCTATCCCTAGTTTAAATGATATAAGTCTATCCCTAGTTTAAATGATATAAGTCTATCCCTAGTTTAAATGATATAAGTCTATCCCTAGTTTAAATGATATAAGTCTATCCCTAGTTTAAATGATATAAGTCTATCCCTAGTTTAAATGATATAAGTCTATCCCTAGTTTAAATGATATAAGTCTATCCCTAGTTTAAATGATATAAGTCTATCCCTAGTTTAAATGATATAAGTCTATCCCTAGTTTAAATGATATAAGTCTATCCCTAGTTTAAATGATATAAGTCTATCCCTAGTTTAAATGATATAAGTCTATCCCTAGTTTAAATGATATAAGTCTATCCCTAGTTTAAATGATATAAGTCTATCCCTAGTTTAAATGATATAAGTCTATCCCTAGTTTAAATGATATAAGTCTATCCCTAGTTTAAATGATATAAGTCTATCCCTAGTTTAAATGATATAAGTCTATCCCTAGTTTAAATGATATAAGTCTATCCCTAGTTTAAATGATATAAGTCTATCCCTAGTTTAAATGATATAAGTCTATCCCTAGTTTAAATGATATAAGTCTATCCCTAGTTTAAATGATATAAGTCTATCCCTAGTTTAAATGATATAAGTCTATCCCTAGTTTAAATGATATAAGTCTATCCCTAGTTTAAATGATATAAGTCTATCCCTAGTTTAAATGATATAAGTCTATCCCTAGTTTAAATGATATAAGTCTATCCCTAGTTTAAATGATATAAGTCTATCCCTAGTTTAAATGATATAAGTCTATCCCTAGTTTAAATGATATATGTCTATCCCTAGTTTAAATGATATAAGTCTATCCCTAGTTTAAATGATATAAGTCTATCCCTAGTTTAAATGATATAAGTCTATCCCTAGTTTAAATGATATATGTCTATCCCTAGTTTAAATGATATAAGTCTATCCCTAGTTTAAATGATATAAGTCTATCCCTAGTTTAAATGATATAAGTCTATCCCTAGTTTAAATGATATAAGTCTATCCCTAGTTTAAATGATATAAGTCTATCCCTAGTTTAAATGATATAAGTCTATCCCTAGTTTAAATGATATAAGTCTATCCCTAGTTTAAATGATATAAGTCTATCCCTAGTTTAAATGATATAAGTCTATCCCTAGTTTAAATGATATAAGTCTATCCCTAGTTTAAATGATATAAGTCTATCCCTAGTTTAAATGATATATGTCTATCCCTAGTTTAAATGATATAAGTCTATCCCTAGTTTAAATGATATAAGTCTATCCCTAGTTTAAATGATATAAGTCTATCCCTAGTTTAAATGATATAAGTCTATCCCTAGTTTAAATGATATATGTCTATCCCTAGTTTAAATGATATAAGTCTATCCCTAGTTTAAATGATATAAGTCTATCCCTAGTTTAAATGATATAAGTCTATCCCTAGTTTAAATGATATAAGTCTATCCCTAGTTTAAATGATATAAGTCTATCCCTAGTTTAAATGATATAAGTCTATCCCTAGTTTAAATGATATAAGTCTATCCCTAGTTTAAATGATATAAGTCTATCCCTAGTTTAAATGATATAAGTCTATCCCTAGTTTAAATGATATAAGTCTATCCCTAGTTTAAATGATATAAGTCTATCCCTAGTTTAAATGATATAAGTCTATCCCTAGTTTAAATGATATAAGTCTATCCCTAGTTTAAATGATATAAGTCTATCCCTAGTTTAAATGATATAAGTCTATCCCTAGTTTAAATGATATATGTCTATCCTTAGTTTAAATGATATAAGTCTATCCCTAGTTTAAATGATATAGAACATGAGTTTCATTTAGGTTTCCACTGAACATGCAGGAAATCATCACAGGTCGGATTCAAACCCTGGACCTCTGTGCCGAGGCATGAACCTCTCAGTATAGGCCTACTGTATGTGCGCCTGCTCTACCCACTGAACCAACCCGGCCACAAACTAATGAACTTTTACCACTAGTTTTACACTTCTCTTTGAAATTCATGCTCAATACGCCTCGTTTTTATGAAATTAAATGTAATATTTGAATAAAAAAAAGCAGAAATTACAATTTGTTTTGGTTAGTAGTTCAGATCAGAGGACCGTTTGTTGATGGATAATCAAAATCAATAAAGTTTGATCAGGAAACTGTGTTGAAACCATTTCAGTTTCACACCTGAAGTCTTCCTTGGTTAGCCTGTTTGTAAAGCATGAAAATATCTTCAATTATGAAAATATCTTAAATTATCAACCAATTCTTTGTTAACCCTATATAGGCTTCTAGACAACTTCATTCAGTTATTATTGCAGCAATTTGGATAAAAGAAACCCAAATTTATCATAAAGACACTTTAAAAACGGGTCACATTTGTCCCGAAGACAACAGGAAGGTTAATGCCGCAGGCAGCCGCCTCTGAGCAAGGCACTGTGTGTGTGTGTGTGTGTGTGTTTCTGTGTGTCCGGAGGGAGGCTTGTTTTCTGGGCTGCGCCACACGCCGCGCAAAGGCCTGCGCAGCTTCAACACGGAACATTTCCGTCTCTCTCCTCCCTAACGCGGCTTCAGACTGCGATGATCCGGGTTACATCATGTCCCTAACGTGTCATTGTTCTGCTCTGGGTTTGTGTCCTCTGTACATTTCTCCCGAAGAGGAGCCGTCGCCCATTTCAGCACCACCCCGCCGGACAGCGACCGCGCACCGCACACCAAACCTCATTCACATTTAGCTGGTTTTTAGCGCCGGTTCTATACCTGATGTTATTGATCGTTTGGAAGGTTTCAGTGGATCTTTGTCTTCTATTAAAACACACATTCTTATACCCAATCACCCTTTACTTTGACATACAAGTTCAAAACCCTTTTATGATTATTTGTTGAGTGTTTATTTTCTCTCTCTCTCTCTCTCTCTCTCTCTCTCTCTCTCTCTCTCTCTCTCTCTTTCGTCTTTTTCTTGTCTGGTGAAGACTCTAGGCCATGTCTCATGAATGTGTGCTCTTAGCCTGTTAATGATGGTGTTTGTGTAGACTTACATGGGTTATGAATCAGTGTTCTTGATTTGTGTGTAAACAATACGACAGAAACATGAAAATTGTGTATATTACGTGCTTATTTCCTGTAATATTATGCCTGGAGAACGCCACTTTTCAAGCCTCTGGAGCGGTTTTTTTTCTGCCTCTTACAAATGATAGGCTATATTGTGTCATTTTAATATGTGTAAATAAAGAAACCAAGCGAAAGGAAAGAGCGTCCCATCCACCCCCACTCACCGAACATATGGATGTGTCCCTTGGTGATGGGGTTGAAGCTGCCGCAGGACAGCAGGATGACGTGCGTTTTGGTGTTTTCTGTCATGGTTCCTCTCGTTTCTTCTTTCTTCTTCTTCTGTTGTCTGTCCTGTGTGTTGTGTTGTGTCCCGGTCCGGTCCGGTCCCGGTCTCTGTTTGTGTTCAGGTCTGTAGGTCCGCAGAAGGAGAGAGAGAGATAGAGAGAGAGAGAGAGAGAGAGAGAGAGAGAGAGAGAGGTGTGTCTGCGGGAGGAAGCTGCGTCAGCGCGTTAAAGAGACAGTCACACAGCAGACTGCTGAAATATGTAGGCTACGATTTGCAATAGTGAACCCGAAACTACAGCTGGGCGACACAGAATATTATACAAAATAATGTGGATATAATGACTAAGTGGGTAAAGACAAATATTAGAACAGATAGTCAGTCTGGCATGCTTAAAGAGCCTTTAAGTCCAGGTAGAGACAACACTGTCCTATTATGAATCTAAGACGATATCTAGTCTCATATATCGATGTTGATATTATGAAGATATATTGCCCAGTCCTACCTGAAACACTGTCACATTTTTTTATAGTTTATTCCAGTGTTGTGACCAAGTCATCTTTTATGAAGTCTCAGGTAATTTTTGAGTTATTTGGTCCAAGTCTCAGGTAAGTCTCCTGTTAATTTTTTGGGGCAACTCAAATCAAGTCAAGTCCCAAATCCAGTCAGTTTTTTTAGCTCTTACTCTTACTCTTAGCTGTAGTGTCCAGTCTTTATAAAAGACAGATACTTTTAATTTCCTTTGATTTTATTGGTTGAGGAGTTGCAGCGTTCGCCTAGCCCGGCCTTCTCTCTGCTTCTCTCCTCTGTATGCTGGTCCCCATACAGACCAAAGTATGGTGGTGGACCTCCTGGCCACTGCCAAGGTGCTCTTGAGCAAGGCACCGAACCCCAAACTGCTCGGGGTGCCTTTCCATGGGCAGCCCCCCCCCACTCTGACATCTCTCCATTAGTGCATGTAGAGGTACTGAGCATGTGTGTGTAATTCAGGCCTGTGTGTAATGAGTGAAAATATTGTAATTTCCCCTTGTGTGATTAATAAAGTATACATTATTATTATTATTATTATTATTATTATTATTATTATTATTATTATTATTATTATTATTATCGAACTGGCTCAGGTTTGCCTTGCACCAGCTCTTAGTTATGCTGTTATAGTTTTTTTTCGGCCAGCAGTCGCTGTGGTCCTCGTCCGCACCCTGCTACACATTTGCTACACCCTGCTACGTCCTGCTATACCCTGCTACACCCTACTACACCCTGCTACGTCCTGCTACACCCTGCTACGTCCTGCTATACCCTGCTACACCCTACTACACCCTGCTACACCTTGCTACACCCTGCTACGTCCTGCTATACCCTGCTACACCCTACTACACCCTGCTACACCTTGCTACACCCTGCTACGTCCTGCTACACCCTGCTACACCTTGCTACACCCTGCTACGTCCTGCTATACCCTGCTACACCCTACTACACCCTGCTACACCCTGCTACACCCTGCTACGTCCTGCTACACCCTGCTACGTCCTGCTATACCCTGCTACACCCTACTACACCCTGCTACACCTTGCTACACCCTGCTACGTCCTGCTACACCCTGCTACACCTTGCTACACCCTGCTACGTCCTGCTATATCCTGCTACACCCTGCTACACCTTGCTACACCCTGCTACGTCCTGCTATACCCTGCTATACCCTGCTACACCTTGCTACACCCTGCTACGTCCTGCTATACCCTGCTACACCCTGCTACACCCTGCTACACCTTGCTACACCCTGCTACGTCCTGCTATACCCTGCTACACCCTGCTACACCCTGCTACACCTTGCTACACCCTGCTACACCCTGCTACACCCTGCTACGTCCTGCTATACCCTGCTACACCCTGCTACACCCTGCTACACCCTGCTATGTCCTGCTATACCCTGCTACACCCTACTACACCCTGCTACACCTTGCTACACCCTGCTACGTCCTGCTATACCCTGCTACACCCTGCTACACCTTGCTACACCCTGCTACGTCCTGCTATACCCTGCTACACCTTGCTACACCCTGCTACGTCCTGCTATACCCTGCTACACCCTGCTACGTCCTGCTATACCCTGCTACACCCTGCTACACCCTGCTACGTCCTGCTATACCCTGCTACACCCTACTACACCCTGCTACGTCCTGCTATACCCTGCTACACCCTGCTACGTCCTGCTATACCCTGCTACACCCTACTACACCCTGCTACACCTTGCTACACCCTGCTACGTCCTGCTACACCCTGCTACACCCTGCTACACCCTGCTATGCCCGGCTACACCATGCACTACTACAGCTACTATTTCTAGGCACTGATCCATTATTTATTGTTACTATTATTGCCACTGTTCATCACACCCCCAACCGGCACCATCAGACACCACCTACCAAGAGCCTGGATCTGTCCCAGGTTTCTCCCTAAAAGGTAGTTTTTCCTCGCCACTGTTGCTATGGAAACTTTAAAAAAAATGGGTCAAATTTGACGCAAGGACAAAAGGAGGGTTAAAAGTTTCCATATCAGAAATTTGGGTTTCTTTCAACCAAATTGTCAAAGAAACTAACGTGGATGGTTCCATACAACCACACCTCTTCACAGGTAAAATGAATGATCGGTTCACTACTTTTATTGAATTTGGGTGTTTTATTTTATTTTATAACATTTGAAGAAAAAAAAAATTTGAAAAGAACTTTGAAAATAAAGTGACAAAAATGTTGGAAAAAGCTTCAAAAATGCGAGAAAAAAAATCAACAAAAACATTAAAAAAATCTCTTAAAATAATCGACAAAAACACTGAATAAAATCGACAATAACTCAAATAATGACAAAAAAACACTTCTTCCATAGTTGCCGGCAAAAATCCTTGATTTTGCGGCACGTTTTCTTAAAAAATGCGATGGAATATGCAGGATATTTACACCCTGCTTTTCGATGATGTTCAACGCAACATTTTTCAACTTTCTGCTAAGATATATGTGACTTTTTTTTTGCAACGAAAATGCTGGGGATTATGAAATCATGCAAGCCCCGCATATTTTGCACGGAAATCGTCAATTTATGCAGCGTATTTTGGTAAAAATGCGGCCCTCCACGTAAATATGCGGACTTTGGCTGATTATGCATTGAATTATGTGATCGCATGATCGTGTTTTTATGGGGGGACCTGAAAAAACTGGAAAAAAATCGACAAAAAACATGGGAAAATTGTTGAAAAAAAAAACATCTTTTAAAATTTTTATCCAGAAAAAACAGAAAAAGTTGCGTAGTCGACGGAAAGACAACACAAGGGTTAAAAAAAAAAATGGGTCTAATTTGACCCGAGGACAACAAGAGGGTAAAAAAGTAAAAAATAGAAAGCACCAAACGAGAGTAACGCGAGTAACGCGAGTAACGCGATTAATTGTAACTCGTTACTCGGTACATCCCGTCAGTCTCACGGCCCTGTGTGGGTCAGACAGGAACAAGATGGCGCCGGGAGGAGCGTTAGCTTCTGGACCAGTCGTTGTCTGAGAGACTGGTGCTGATCCGGCAGGATGAACCTCTGCGCGCAGTACTTACGGTAGGCTCGGTTCGGCTGGCTCCTCCGCCGCGTCACGCAGCGGTACAGAACCGTTGGTCAGAAACGGACATTTTAAACCCCCCAACGGCTGAATTGTTTTGTTCGGATGCTAACGCTAATGCTAGCACCCAGCCCCTTTGCTAACCGTTGGCGCTAGCTAGCTTCATATATCAACAAACAATCGATACTGCCGCCCACCGCCATTTTATCACATTTAATCAAATATATGTCATGTTTTATTCAAGTTGTTTGCGTTGTAGATGGATTTAATGTTTGTGTTCCGCCGCTGGGGGTGAATTTAAAAGTCAAAGAGAGGTGTGTTACTCGGTGTGTTATTGCTAGTTAGCTTTAGCTTGCTAGCGTCTTTCTGCCGTGTGTCAGGTTAGGTTTAGCGAGCCGTTTCTGTAACATATCAAATGGGATTTGGGTTCATTAACAGCGGGCCACTTTCATCTGTCACAGCCCATTCGGCTGCGTGTTTTAACTGGTGTGTGATTTGAATGTGGAGACGGTTGGTCAGCAGCGGGCTGCTAGCTCGGATCCAGGGATTAGTCTGAGCCCGGTGTCAGCAGCACATTTGATACGAGCTGTTAAATGTTTTAATGAGGCGGATGGACAAGTGACGTCGTTGTCAGGTCGCCGCCTCTGTTAGCTCGGTTAGTCATCTGTGTACTGTGAAAAAATATGAAGTGTGTTGCTAATGTTATTGTCAAGTGTCTGTGTGTCTCTCTTTCTCTCTCTGTGTGTCTCTGACTGTGTGTTTGTGTGTGTGTGATTCTGTGTATGTGTCTATGACTCTGTGTGTGTGTGTCTGACTGTGACTCTGTGTGTGTGCGTCTCTGACTCTGTGTGTGTGTGTGTCTGACTCTGTGTGTGTGTGTGTGTCTGACTCTGTGTGTGTGTGTGTGTCTGACTCTGTGTGTGTGTGTGTCTGACTCTGTGGGTGTGTGTGTCTGACTCTGTGGGTGTGTGTGTCTGACTCTGGGTGTGTGTGTCTGACTCTGTGTGTGTGTGTGTCTGACTCTGTGTGTGTGTGTGTGTCTGACTCTGTGGGTGTGTGTGTCTGACTCTGTGGGTGTGTGTGTCTGACTCTGTGTGTGTGTGTGTGTGTCTCTGACTCTGTGGGTGTGTGTGTGTCTCTGACTCTGTGGGTGTGTGTGTCTGACTCTGTGTGTGTGTGTGTGTGTCTCTCTGACTCTGTGGGTGTGTGTGTCTGACTCTGTGTGTGCGTCTCTAACTCTGTGTGTATCTCTGATTCTGTGTGTTTGTGTGTGTGTGTGATTCTGTGTATGTGTCTCTGACTCTGTGTGTGGGGTTGTGTGTGTCTGACTTTGACTCTGTGTGTGTGGCTGTCTCTCTCTGTGTCTCTGTGTGTGTGTGTGTGTGTGTGTGTGTGTGTGTGTCTGACTGTGTGTGTGTCTGACAGGGACTCTGTGTGTGTGTGTCTGACTGTGTGTGTGTCTGACTGTGACTCTGTGTGTGTGCGTCTCTGACTCTGTGTGTGTCTCTCTGATTCGGTGTGTTTGTGTGTGTGTGATTCTGTGTATGTGTCTCTGACTCTGTGTGTGTGTGTGTGTGTCTCTCTGACTCTGTGTGTGTGTGTGTGTGTGTGTGTGTCTCTGACTGTGGGTGTGTGTGTCTGACTCTGTGTGTGTGTTTCTCTGACTCTGTATGTGTGTGGGTGTGTGTGTGTCTGACTCTGTATGTGTGTGTGTGTGTGTGTGTGTGTGTGTTGGACCTGTCTAACCTCCTCCTCCTCTCTGTTTACATCCGAGCAGACAGGCAGAGGCCCTGAAGGCGGACATGACAGGTAGGTTTCCTCCATCAACTCAAACATCTTCCTCAAAAACCCAAATGCATCAGTATCTGTATGTTTTTATTTATTTTAGAGATCTTTAGAGTATTGCCAACGATTACCAGAATCCATTCAATTCTGATTCACGTGGTTCCATTTCGATTACATTTCTGATTCAAAATCAATTACCAGGGTTGGGATGCTATCGTTTTGTCCCGATTCAGTTCTTCCACGATGTCTAATTCCAGCGTGTTGAATGTGAATATTGTTCAAGTTTCTTCTCTCCTCTGGGACAGGAAACTGAATATATTTGAGTGGTGGACAAAACAAGACATTTGAGGATGTTTATCTTGGGCTTTTTGGGAAACACTGATCCACATTTTTCACCATTTTCTCAAGGCAGGGATGCACTGAATCCAGGATTTGGCCGAATATTGGGCTTTTTGACGGGGTTGGGTTTCTGCCGCACCTTACAATTTTTTCCCACCGAACCCTACGCTTGCACTCGGTGTGTTACGCTAGTCACCGTAATGACGGTGCTGTTGATTACGGGAAGGTGTTTACGTAGGTGGAGCGTTCAATGCAGCAGGCTGTGAGGAAGTGGACATGGATCTGGTGAGCAGTACAAGTTGTTGTTTGGCAGAACTTTCAGTCTGTCACAACATCTGGTCTGAAACATCTGGAAGAATACGAGTTGTTCATGAAGGAATCTCCAGACAGCACCCAGAATGCAGGAACTTCAGGTACAGCAAAGGAAGGACAGTCCCTGTTTACTTCATTCATGTGTTTACTGGGTTCATGGACTGAGGATGGGAGGAGGATTCGGTGTTCGTATTCACCTTCGGCAGAATCTTAACCAGTGGATTCTGTATTCTGCCCAACCCCAAGAATCTGGATTCGGTGCATCCCTACTTTGAACATTTTAGAAACCAAACAACTAATCTATTCACCCAGAAAATGATCCACGCTCTAATCCACGATGAAAATAGTTAGTTGCAGCCGTAGTTGATTTAGTATAGTTTAATCCTAGAGCATATTTAAACACAGCTTAAGCTGACTGTTGAGTTCTGTGTCCCTCTCTGTCTGTGTGCGTCAGATTCAAAGCTGGGGGCGGCAGAGGTGTGGACGTCCCGGCAGGCGCTGCAGGACCTGTACCAGAAGATGCTGGTGACCGATCTGGAGTACGCTCTGGACAAGAAGGTGGAGCAAGACCTGTAAGCTGCTCCTGCTCAGTCTCGTCTCTCTCTCTCTCTCTCTCTCTCTCTCTCTCTCTCTCTCTCTCTCTCTCTCTCTCTCTCTCTCTCTCTCTCTCTCTCTCTCTCTCTCTCTCTCTCTCTCTCTCTCTCTACACACACATTCATCCAAGACTTAGGTCAGCATGTTTAGCGGATTGGTTTAAGGGTCTTTCCTCAAGAAAATGGCATGTTTTCAATTAAAATAAAAAGCTAGATTTTGATTTGATTTATTAGACAGTAACAGAGATAAATGCATAACAAGATGCCATCACAGTGACATTGCACATTTATCAGAACTGTCAAGGATAACGCAAGAAAGTTACAAACTTATTTCCATTGTGGTCCTCGGGCAGATCTTAGATGCATAATAGTCAAAAAACTTAAAGACAAAGCTTGCTAAAGAAGTCCAAATACAATCATTAGATCTGAGAAAAAGTCTTATAATTAGTTTGATGCTTTTTTTGTGCATTATTGCCACGTTTTACACTCATTCAGCTTAGGTGCTGCCAAAAGACTTGTAATGGCAAGACAAACCCTGTATGTGCACTCTGTATGCACAGTTGAATGACAATAAAAGCTATCAAGTAGTAGGCAAATTGTGACCCTGCAAGATGCCCAGTCTTTACAGATTATGACAGATAACGTTAGTCTTTAACGTTAGATGTCACATGGTGTCCGACTAGTCTTTTTAAAAGTATTTTCAGAGTCGTTCTAGTCTTGTATGGCAGGCGCAAGGATCCCTTTAACACACACACAGACAGGAGTCAGCTGTCTCATGTTGGTGCTGATAGTGTGTTTCTGTTGTGTACGCCTGCAGGTGGAATCATGCTTTTAAGAACCAGATCACCACGCTGCAGAGCCAGGCCAAGAACCGAGCCAACCCCAACCGCAGCGAGGTCCAGGCCAACCTGTCTCTGTTCCTGGAGGCAGCTAGTGGCTTCTACACACAGGTGAGATTTATTCACACTCATTCAGTCTATAATGTAGTAATAATAATATATGCAGTAGGGCTGTAACGACACATGTATTCGATTCGAAAACGTTTCGGTACATGACGTTTCTGAAAGTTTTGGCAGTGCATGAGCTGTGTATAGATTGTTGTATGGATCGGGGGTTGTCGTTGTAAATGTGCCTGTTTTTATGTGTCTATATACCTGTCTTTATGTTATCTGTTGATTTATTCGTCATATATACCAAACTTCCCCCACAGGTCTCTGCCTGTCTGTCTGTCTGTCTGCCTGCCTGATCTAAGAGACCTCTGGGCTGAGTTCCTGTCAATACACATATCATTTGTTCAGTCTGAAACGTAGCTCCTGCTCTGTTGTCTCCAGTTGCTGCAGGAGCTGTGCACCGTGTTCAACGTGGACCTGCCGTGCCGCGTCAAGTCGTCTCAGCTCGGCATCATCAGCAATAAGCAGAGCGTCAGCAGCGCCATCGTCACACCGCAGCCCAGCTCCTGCTCCTACATCTGCCAGCACTGCCTCGTCCACCTCGGAGACATCGGTGAGAGAATCCTTTATTACATCTCGCTGTTTCACAGCCGACAAACCAGAGCAAATCGGGTCCGAAGTAGAGGGTGACACGGGAAGCAGTTGTTGCTCCCATCCCATCCCCAGCCCACGAAAATACTCCCACTCCCGTTTGGTTCCCTATGTTGTCTAAAGTTGTCAGACTCTGTTGCCCCCCCTGTAGCATGTTTGGTTAATCGGGGTCAAATCACTGAGGTTGCCTCGGAAATTTAGGCTACACTATACATGCAGTACCTGCAGGCCTAGGCCATTTCATTACGTAATTCCTAACGGAGAGATTCTTGCGCTCAAAACGCACATTTTTCGATGTAGGGTAGGTTAGAAGAATCGCTAGCAGTAGCCAATCAACAAATGTATTGTGTGTAGTAAGTGGTTCTTATTTCTAAAACGAAATGCCTCGCAATCTTTGGGTGCACTCTGCGCATTGCAGCATGATTTTTTTAAAGGTTAATTCCCGTCTCTGTCCTGCTCCTGTGTGTGAAATTGACTCCTGTACCGTGGGAGGCTCCTGTACAATTTTTTTGGGGACTCGCGCGGGAATACCGTGACCCGCGGCAGTCCCAAAAAAGAAATTGTCACCCTCTAGTCTGAATATAAGGTATCGACCAATTATCAGCCTGGCCGAACATTTGACTTTTTGTCAGCATTTCTATTTGACATTTTTGGCACTTTATTGTTAAATTTGAAGGGGAAACCACTGGTTAAGATTCTGCCGAAGGTGAATACGAACACCGAATCCTCCTCCCATCCTCAGTCCATGAACCCAGTAATTATGTTTAGAGTTTCAGTTTCAGCATAAAAATACACTTAATTTTGACTAAAAGATTTACATTTCTACTGTAAAGGCATATGGGTTCCAAATATCCATTATCGGTTTCATTAACTACTAATAATCGGTATCAATATTAGCCCGGAAAACCCAGTATGGGTCGGTCCCTAATAAAGACATTTCTACACACGTGCTGTGGACTTCTGTTAAGTAATCATGCATGATTAATTGTGCATTTCCCAGAACATGACAACACTTTCTTCAGTAACGCACACAGTCAGAGACACAGAGTCTCACTTACACACACACACACACACACATTTGAACCATTTATTTATGTCCACATATAGAAAAATAGTACAGGGACACAAATATTACAGATGCAGTACAATACAAGACACAAACTCATGGACCAGCGGCACGCAGCATATTTTCACAATATCACTTAACAAGCACAAAACTCCCTTCTGAAGAGAATAAGTAGCTCAATACTCACTTCCCGAGGGTATAGGTAGCAGCGTCTCCGCCATATGTGGCGGCTGCCAATAATAGCAGATATGGCGCAGTACTTTGCAAGCCATTTAGCCCTCTTTTTGGCCATTCCAAGTTGTTGCAGCCCTTTTACTACGATATTTTTTACTACCAGCCTACACACACGCACATCTGTTAAAAGACTGAAACTCCTACAGTGTCTGGTCCTCATGTGATCCATGTTTCTGTGTTCCAGCACGTTACCGTAACCAGACCAGCCAGGCAGAGTCGTACTACCGACACGCAGCTCAGCTGGTCCCATCCAACGGTGAGTCTGATGTCTGGACACACTTCTCTTTACCTCTGTGTTTTTAAACTAGGCTAGTACTTCAAGTCTCTGTGCTAAGCTAGGCTAAAGGCTGTCTTAGGCTACATCCACACCAAAATGAAAACGATCTCTGTCCTCAGAAAACGTATTAGCACTGTTTCAGAACACAACCAGAGCAAACGTATCAGTGTGTATGTGGTGTCTCTTGCAGGTCAGCCGTACAACCAGCTGGCCATCCTGGCCTCGTCTAAAGGAGACCACCTCACCACCATCTTCTACTACTGCCGCAGCATCGCTGTCAAGTTCCCC
>CM046798.1:958498-993498 GCA_025617405.1 Perca schrenkii | reverse complement strand
TGTTTGTTCATGTTTCACAAAGAGTTTAACCTGAGCCAGATGACAACAAAGATAGAAATCATATCACATCCATACAGGCATAGTAGTATACAGCTGTTAAAACATAAAAAAATATATGACGCACTGGTATCGGATCGGTACTCGGTATCGGCCGATACGCATGTTCAGGTATCGGGAAGCAAAAAATGGTATCGGACCATCTCTAAAAAAACATGCACGTTAGCCTTTAACCCTCCTGTTGTCCTCGGTCAAATTTGACCCGTTTACAAAAACTTTCTATATCAGAACTATGACAAAGAACTTTGAAAAAAGTGACAAATGTTGGAAAATGCTACAAAAACACAGGAAAAAAATCGACAAAAACATTTATTTTTATAAACGCTGAAAAAAGTGACAAAAAAACATCGCCAAAGGTGACAAAAACGTATTAAAAAGAAAGTGAAAATTGGAAAGAAGTTAAAAAATATATCGGGAAAAAGCGACAAAAATATTATTAAAAAATTGGAATAAAATCGACTAAAAAATTGGAATCAAAACATCAAAGTGTGGGAAAAGAAACACAAAAAGTTGACATTTCGAGAAAGAAAAACACAAAGTTGCAGGTCGACGAGAAGACAACACAAGGGTTAAATTCGGGCTGCACGTCATCAGGAAATTATCTTATTGTGATTATTTTGACTAATGCTGCGATTGTGATATGATTCACGATATTGGAGGGAATGATAAAATTAATTCCAAACCTATTTACTTAGAACATTCTGTTATTTATTTAGAATATTTGACACTCTAAAGAAATTAAACGCAAATTAAAATAAAACCCCTCCCTCTCTCCTCCCTACAACCTATTAAATGTAATAATTATTCATTCATTCATGACATTTTGTTTTTAACTGCTCTTTCATGTTTCATGCAAAGAATTTTGAATTGCCTTGTTGCTGAAAGGTGCTGTAGAAATAAAGTTGCCTTGCCTTACAACCTCAGCCTGTCAGTCAGTCCCCAGGGCAGAGAAACTACCACGTGCGTGCATGTGCTGAGACACAGGTGTCAAACTCAAGGCCCGAGGGCCAAATCCGGCCCCTTGCAGATTTTGATCCGGCCCACATTTCCATTTAGATTGACAATAAATTTAGGCCCACCTAGTTTTTGGTGCTTTTTTATTTATTTTTTTCATTTTTGACACCTTTTCTGGTGGTTTATGCATATTTTTCAATGCTTTAGGCACTTTGTTTTAACATTTTTGATGCTTTACTAAATGTTTTGCCACTTTTTTTTACCTTTTTCCAACTTTCTTGGTGCTTTATTCAACGTATTTTTCGCTGGCTGAGGAACTTTTTTGACTAACTTTTTTGGGGCATTATGAGGCCCAAAATGTAAGTGTGAAGACTTACATTTTGAGTCATGCAATAATACAGTGGAAATATTTGACTTTTTCTTTTAAATAAAAGCATATCAATAATCTCTACATGTCTGGCCCTTGATGTGGTTCTCATTTTCCAGTGTGGCCCTCTGGGAAACTGAGTTTGACACCCCTGTGCTGAGAGGACAGAAAAGCTTGCCCTTAATTGTTTCAGGTACCGAAATTTGGTACCGTTTGATTTAAAGTGACTCGGTCCTCGGTAGTACCGATGTAATTCGGTCGGTACAGAGTTCGGTACCCAACCCTAACCACAACACTTACTTTAGAACGGTTTGACACATTTATTGATTTATTTGACAGGGACCATGCATATTTATGAACATAGTTGTATAAAAACACCATGTAAATATGCCAGAATTAGTTAAAATAACTACTGTCCATCTGCAGTCCATAACACATAATTTGCCTGTAACAAATACCTGCGATTTGGATATTGCACATTGTCCATATTGATTTCGATAAATTGCCATGACTTGTGCAGCCCTACTAGCCTGAACTCTGGATCTCCAGGGTACAGGCCTACTGTCTTCCTGTTTAAATGTCGGGCTGTTTGTGTAACTCCTCTTCCTGTCTCTCAGCGTCTGGCCCTGGCTCGTCTCCATCCTCAACAGCTTCCAGCCCAAAGAGGACGACGTGTCCTGTTCCTTAGGTAGGAATTCTTTATTTAGATCAGCGATCGATAGTTCGGGTCCCAGTCCTCTTCGGGTTACAGTCAGGTTTTACAACAACAAGTACAGGAACGACTGTTCAGTCTGTTGTTTAGTTTTGGATTTAGCCGTCCCTTCAGAATAAAAGCTGCTGTTCCTGTGAAGGCAGGGCTGCAGTTACTGGGGATGTTCATGGTGGATTAATGTGTGGGTTATTCTCGGGATGAGATGTTTAGTCTCTAAAATGAAGTGAAACTTGAGAGATGTCAGCTTGTTAAATGTGAATATTTTTCTAGTGTCTTCTCTCCTCTGTGACAGTAAACTAATTGTCTTTGAGTTGTGGAAAAAAACCAAGACATTTTCTGACATTTTAGAGACCAAATACAACTAATCCATCCAGGAAAATAATCAACAGGTCAATTCCCCCTTTTGAAAATAATCATTAGTTGCCTACCATCATGGTTTAGTTGTCTCCAGTTAAAAAAGTTTGACTTTTAAATTGTTATAAAGATGTAGACAAAAACACACACACACACACACACACACACACACCCTTCTATCTTATCCCTAATCCTAAAACCAAGTCTTAACCCTCAAACTGCCCTTTAAAGTTGTGGGGTCCAGCATTTTGGCCCCACAAAGCTGACGGGACCCCATAAGCATACTGGACTCCCGGTTTTTGGACCCCATGAATACAGTTAAACAAGAACACACACACACATTCAGTTATTGTGTCGCAGGTTTCAGAACCGTTGCACCCCTTGTGTTTGTAGAAGTATCCTGATAGTTTAGTCCTGTAATGTTTGCATGTCTGATGTGTTGAAGCCTGAGGTGTGTTTGTTTTATCCGCAGTGACGCCGCTGCCAGAGGAGTTTGAGTTGCAGGGTTTCTTGGCGCTCCGGCCGGCTCTGAGGTAATCCACTCATTCATTCAGGGTTGTGATGATGAACCGGTTCGAGTTTGCATCCGAATTCCACACTAACATGTTATTTAGTAGCTTAAACAGTATGTGAGATGTTTCATTATGTCCGTAACTCATTTTCCTGGCTCAGAATGGGCCTTTGGGGGTGGACTTTGACTTAGAAAACTTTAATGTCCCCGAGAGGCAATTTGTTGTACGGTACAGGCATATTGACACATAATCCACAACACAAACATTGAACCAGACATCCACAGCGCTACCTATACAACACTTTAATAAATAGAATAGGAATAGGTGGGGGACTACACACAGTAAGCAGTAAGCATGATATTTCTGACAAGTTGATACACAAAAATGTCTATTATGCTCGAGTAAATAAAAACCCCAATTAATATGTAGATAAATCGCCGGGAGAGTCCGGTACTCTGGAGATAAAAGTAAGATTAGCGCTCTTGTTGAACTTTATGTTCTGTCTGGTAAATAGCTTTTAAACACATTTTGGAGAGGATTTAATTTGCTGTCTTTGAACAAAACACAATGCACCTCAAAGTGCTGAACAGTGAGTGAAAAACAGCAGACAAGAACTGGGATAAAAAAGACAAAAACTGGGACAAACGGGGATAAAAAAAGAGAGACAAAAATGACAACATTCGAAACAAACAGACAGCAACAAAGGCAGCTCAGATTGCTTCATTTAAACATTAGGTCGGCAGGGGTTACCATGGTTACGCGTCTCCAACGTGCAAGGATTCTCAGGGAAGCAACGTTGAAAGTTACAGCTCGGTGCGCCAAAAAAAACCACACTACTGTTGAAACACACACACACACACACACACAGAGACAGACACACAAACGCACACATACACACACACAGACACACACACAAACAGAGACAGACAGACACACACACACACACAGAGACACACACACACACACAGAGACAGACACACAAACGCACACATACACACACACACATAGACACAGACAGACACACACACACATAGACACACACACACACACACACACACAGAGACAGACAGACACACACACACAGAGACAGACACACAAACGCACACATACACACACACACACACATAGACACAGACAGACACACAAACGCATACACACAAACACAGAGACACACACAGAGACAGAGCACACACACACAGACAGACACAAACACACACAGACAGAAATGCACACATAAACACACACACACACACATATAGAGACAGACAGACACACACAAACGCACACACAGAGACAGACAGACACACAGAGACACAAACACACACACAGACACGCACAGACACAAACAGACACGCACAGACACGCACAGACACGCACACAGACACACAGACACACACACTGATTGACACGGAGTGTGTTGACTGATAGTTTGTGTGTTGAGTGCGTAGAGGAGGACATGTTGTGATGTTGTGTTGGTGTTCCAGGTCTCTGGACTTCACTAAAGGACACCAGGGCATCCTGGTGGACCGGGACGGCCTGCCGGTCCACACCCGGCACCAGAGACTCGTCACGCTGGGGAAATGGGTGGCCGACAACCAGCCGGGGTGAGTGTCCTTCTGCTCTGTCTAGTGGTGTGGGTGTGTCTGTGTGTCTGTCTGTGTGTCTGTCTGTGTGTCTGTCTGTCTGTCTGTCTGTATGTGTCTGTGTGTGTCTGTCTGTGTCTGTCTGTGTCTGTCTGTTTGTCTGTCTGTTTGTCTGTCTGTCTGTGTGTGTGTGTCTGTGTCTGTCTGTCTCTGTGTCTGTGTCTGTCTGTGTGTGTGTGTGTGTGTGTGTGTGTGTGTGTGTGTCTCTGTGTGTGTCTGTGTGTCTGTCACACACACACACAGTTTTTTTGTGATTGTTGCGGGGCAAAAATCATTGATTATGCGGCTCTTTCTCATAAAAAATGTGATGGAATATGCGGGATATTTATGCAATTTTATGCAATGAAATTGCGGGAATTTGCAAAAAATGCCGTTTGATGAAAAAGAGAAAAATGGGACTTTTTTGCAACGACAATGCGGGGATTAAGAAATCATGCAAGTAACCGCGTATTTTGCACGGAAATAGGCAATTTATGCGGCAAAAGTGCAGCGTATTTGAAAAAAATGTGCCGCACTCCGTATAAATATACGGACTTTGGCTGATTATGCGTTGAATTATGTGATCGCGTTTTTCTGGAGGGACTGGTCTCTCTGTGTCTGTCTGTCTGTCTACAGTACAGGCCTAAAGTTTGGACACACCTTCTCATTCAATGTGTTTCCTTTTTATTTTCATGACTATTTACATTGTAGATTCTCACTGAAGACATCAAAACTATGAATGAACACATATGGAATTATGTACTTAACAAAAAAGTGTGAAATAACTGAAAACATGTCTTATATTTTAGATTCTAAAATATAAGACATATTAGACTCTTTAGATAGAAGCAAAGGGTGGCTGCTTTGAAGAATCTAAAATATAAGACATGTTTTCAGTTATTTCACACTTTTTTGTTAAGTACATAATTCCATATGTGTTCATTCATAGTTTTGATGCCTTCAGTGAGAATCTACAATGTAAATAGTCATGAAAATAAAGAAACACATTGAATGAGAAGGTGTGTCCAAACTTTAGGCCTGTACTGTATGTGTGCATGTATTGGTATGTCACTGAGACAGTTAAACAAAGACTAGGGCTGGGTATCGTCTGCTTTTTGTCCCCAGAGTGAGAACTAAACCGGGGAAGCAGCGTTCTCTTTTTATGCTCCACGTATCTGGAACAAACACTCAGAAAACTGCAGCTCCGCCACAACTCTCAGTTCTTTTAAATCAAGGCTGAAGACCTTTCATTTTGACGCTGCCTTTCTTTAAATAATTGTTCCTTTCTTAAGGCCTTTACACATCGGGGACTTTTTTTTCAGTGCGATTAATTCCCACGTCAATATATTTGTTCGAAATGTTTTTATCACAAGTACTTTCACTCAGAACACAATTATTACACAGCAACGGGGATGAAAGAAGGGAGGCAAGTAGGGCTGCCACCTCTTAGTCGATTAGTTGACTAATGGGTGGTTTTGGTCTTAGTCGACTAAGATTTCTTTAGTCCATTAGTCATTTTTTATGCTTATTCATGCTTAATTACTCATTTCCAAGAAACTTCTGATCACATTTCTGGTAAACACAAGATTTAAAGTGGTGCTTTTGCAGGATTAATTGTGGAGAAACTCAGTTTTACAGATGGTTAATTAACTACATTTATATTGTGCTTTTCTAGTCTTAACCACCTCTCAAAGAGCACAGCTCTGTCAATTAAATCAACTAATCCATTAGTCGACTAAATCCTATAAGTGTTAGTCCACTAAGAAGTTCTTTAATCGAGGACAGCCCTAGAGGCAAGGATAGAAAGAAAAGGGAAGGAATAAGGATGGAAACGTGGGAAGGAAATGCAGAGAAGGAAGGAAGGCTGAAAGGATTCCCTTTATTGTCACAGAGGAGAGAAGAAACTCGAAAATATTCACGCTGAAATCACACACGTTTCACTGTTTTATCATTAAAAAAATGACTCATTACATTTTTACATTACGTGTCATTTAGCTGACGCTTTTATCCAAAGCGACTTACATTTGCTATATATGTCAGAGGTCGCACACCTCTGGAGCAGCTAGGGGTTAAGGGTCTTGCTCAGGGACATATTGGTTGATGTATCGCAGTGGGAATCGAACCCAGGTCTCTCACACCAAAGGTATGTGACATATCCACTGGGCCACCACCACCACAAACTGACTCAAACTGTTCATCATCACCACCATCCCAACACCCCCATTCGGCCCGGTCAGACACCTCCTACCAAGAGTCTGGGTCTGCAGAGGTTTCTTCCTAAAAGGGAGCTTCTCCTAGCCACTGCTAATGCTTGCTCTTGGGAGAATTACTGGAATTGTTGGGGCTTTGTAAATTTATAGAGTGTGGTCTAGACCTACTCTATCTATAAGTGTCTCGAGATAACTCTTGTTATGATTTGATACTATAAATAAATTGATTTGAAACTGATTAATCGATTATCTAAATAGTTGCTTTATGCCTCTTGGTTCCCATCCCTACCGGTAACTTAGGATCGTGTTCGGCACCCAACCCTAATTTAATTTAATTTATTTATAATAGGACATTAAACAACATTTCTGTAAATGTGCCAGTGTTAGCCAGCCAGCTAATTTTGAACTGTAATCTTTTGGCAAAATGTTTTAAGACCAGAGCAACAGGAAACACCAAGACATTACAGTACAGGATAAATGTACAGAGAGAAGACAATACGACACCATAAAGACTAATCATCTTTTTAAGAAGCTATGCAGATGAACAGGAAGCAGCGAGACATTAGTGCAGTTACACATCAACAGTATCCACATTCAGTACATGGAGCCCTGCACGCAACAAAACACAGCCAAGCAACACCGATTAGAGCCATGTTCCAGGCTATGCAGCAGCAGGGGCAGCAAAACCTGTCCTGTCCTGTTAGTAGTGTCCTGAGGAGTGTCCCGGGACAGTCAGACTAGAGCTGGGCGATGTGGAAAAAAAATAATATCACGATATTGTTGACCAAATACCTCGATATCGATATTGCAGCGATATTGTAGAGTTGACAATTGGTGCTTACAAAAACATATTTACACAATGAGATTTTTGGAAATTAAACATCATTAATTGGTATATAATAATATAACAATAGAAAAGTTAAAACAGTCTGGTAAATTCAAAAAATTACATCACTTTACTGTAATCCAGCCGTTAAAACCAGGGACAGATAACACTGTCCTATCAAGATATTACGATATTCAAAATCTGAGACGATATCTAGTCTCATATCACGATATCGATATAATATCGATATATTGCCCAGCCCTAAGTCAGACACTGTCCTGTGAGTCCCATGACTGTCCCGGGACAGTCAGACACTGTCTTGTGACTCCCAGACACTGTCCTGTACACCGTCCTGGGACTCCCAGCCACTGTCCTGTGAGTCCCATGAATGTCTCAGGACAGTCAGACATTGTCCTGTGACTCCCAGACACTGTCCTGTGAGTCCTATGACTGTCCCAGGACAGTGTCTGACTGTCCCGGGACAGTCAGACACTGTCCTGTGACTCCCAGACACTGTCCTGTGAGTCCCATGACTGTCCTGTGAGTCCCATGACTGTCACAGGACAGTCAGACATTGTCCTGTGACTTCCAGACACTGTCCTATACACTGTCTTGTGACTCCCAGACACTGTCCTGTGAGTCCTATGACTGTCCCGGGACAGTCAGACACTGTCCTGTGACTCCCCTGACTGTCCTGTGACTTCCAGACACTGTCCTGTACACTGTCTTGTGACTCTCAGACACTGTCCTGTGACTCCCATGACTGTCCTGGGACTCCCAGACACTGTCCTGTGAGTCCTATGACTGTCCCGGGAAGAGTCAGACACTGTCCTGTGAGTCCCAGACACTGTCCTGTGACTCCCAGACACTGTCCTGTGACTCCCATGACTGTCCCGGGACATTCAGACACTGTCCTGTGACTCCCAGACACTGTTCTGTGACCCTGAGTCCCAGGACAGTGTCTGACTGTCCCTGGGACCAGTCACGGGAGCCACTGTCCTGCCACTGCTTCTCCCACACAGAGCTGACTATAGCCGACTCTAACGAAGACAAACCCTGCATCTCTTATCTCGGTTCTGCAGGCTGATCCAGTGCAGACCGAGCGAAGACGGCCTCCTCGTCTTCGTCACCGACATTCCAGAGCAGGCCATCGAGGAGCCGCAGGAGAGGGAGCCTCCGGTGCTGCAGGAGTCGTCCAACGCCGAGCAGACGCCCAACGACAACGGCGGCAACTCGGGCCTGAAGTCGGTGCTGTCGGCAGGGAAGACGCAGAGCGCCTGGCCCGACGGCAGCGACCGGCCCGTGGTCACCTTCAAGGAGAACATCAAACCCAGGTGATATCTGGGAAATATCTGGAAAGGAGATGGAGACTTGAACAAATGCTGAGTACAATGAGTTCAGACTAATGCAGCTTTATTCACACAACAAACAAACATACTTTCATGAAAGAGAGAACAGTTGACATGCACCAAATCGTGAGCTTAGAATTATAAGGTTCTATCTCCGTTTAGGGTAGTTCTGAGATATTGAGCATCAAAGTTTTTAAATCCCAGCTATTTTATGAGATGGAACCTTTTTATTTTATTAATAACTAACTAAGAAAATATTTTTTTCACAAAAACATAACACCACACAGGCATTAATAAACACCTAAGGGATCAGATTATGTCAAAAACTCAATTTCGGCCAAAAGTGGAGATAGAACCTTATAATTCTAAGCTCACCAAATGTATATGCCAAGGTTTCTCTCCTAGAAAGGAAGGTAACCATGTGTACACCCTCCTAAGAGCATGTACCCACAGTGTCTCTACGAACATCAGAATAACTCCTCCTTTATACTTTTTGTCCTCACAAGCTTCAAGCTATCTATTTCAGTGCAACGGTTTACTCTTATGGTGCGTTCTTTTTGTCCACCGAAGTCGTATTACGAGTTGTTTTCCGGAGTTACGACCCGGAAGTTGCAAAAAGAACGCCCCCGAGGTCGTATTTACAACTCGTCAAGTCGTCTGAACTCAGAGGACCCCGAGCTCACTTTCAAAGATGGCTACGTCGTGCATCACACGTAGTAAACGTTGTGGTTTTCTACAATTTTAAGCACTTTTGTCTTTGTTGTAACCAAATGAAGAAGTCGTACACATAGCACTGTATACTGCTACCTATAGGCATGTCGCTACAGTCTTATTATGAGTTAAATACCGCCTGCTTAGTTATTTTGTAGCTTGTGCAGCTGAGACGCTCGGTTGCTATATGACAACAACGGCTTTAAGCCGAGCCTTGAGCAGAAAGCAGAGCAGTAGCCGAACGTTAATGTTAATCAAAACGTAACTTTCATGCATCAAACTGTGTAATATTGTTGTGTAATATGTCAATAACTGGGTGAATAGAAACCTAAATGTTACTAAAAATGTTACAAAAATCCATCTTTTCTCCGACCCGTAGTATTGTGTGACAAAAAGAATGCAATAACCCGCGGTAACTCGTTTTCCGACATGGATGTGACGTCACACTTGAGCTACTAGTTGAGATTACAAGACAAAAAGAACGCACCATTAAACTACACCTTTTATGGCACGTGCTCCTAATAGATTCTCACATTCTTGGCTCCAATTCCTCTGTGTGAAAGTTGTACCCAAACTCATAATAGATTCTACACATTCTTGTGGGTGAAGGTTGTCCCCAGACTAACCTTCTTGTGTAGTACACTACTTACAAGATATAAAATACATTTGAAACATGTATGCTGAAATATCCAACCTATCACCAGGGAGCAGAGCCGCGAGCCCACGCGCAACCATCACCTGAAGGACAGCGGCAAGGAGCGCCGAGACTTCACCAAGGGCAACGGGGCTGCTGGGAAAGGAGAGCCGAAGAGGGACGCCAAGAGGAAGAGCGAGCTGAAAAAAGCCGGTCACGAGAAAACTCCTGAAGCTGTGAAACAGGTAGACGTGCAAACATGTTACTGACAGGAAAGCTCATTTACTGTCTGTTTAAATGTCTATATCAGAAATATGGGTTTCTTTTTAACTACCTAATTTGGATTACCCGAAAAATAACAGATGATTCCATACATCGCGTTTCGCAAGTACAACAAAACATCGGATCTCTACTTTCATTGAATTTTGGGTGTTTTGTTAAATGTTTTTGCATTTGAAAAAGAAAAAACTGAAATGTTTGGAAACCGTCTCCTCGCTGAAGGTTGACATATACCGGTCTGTGATGATCCTTCCTTTAATATTAGTCTAAATAATTCATACTTTCTGCTTTTTTAACTCAAGAATTAGGTATAATTTCCTATAAATTAGGTTTTTTATTGACCATGAATTCCAAGAATAAGTAATAAGTGTAAAACCAGTTATGAGTTGGTGTTGGTGGGGTTTATACGTGGTAGTGAAAAGAAGCGTTAAACGGTAGAGATGCACCGATAGAGCTGGCCAGTTTTCCCGTGCTCGGCCATGACCGGCAGGTCAGTGTGACATATGGCGATGTCATGCAGGTCAACGCTCCAATTAACTGACAACAGAAGTTATACGAGTTACAGTTCTCAAGGACGCACGCACACACGGACGCCACAGCACGCTCTCTTTCTCCTTTCTCTCAACTTCTCCGCCGTGTGTGGCGCGTACACGCTCGTGGTGTGAAGCGTGTGTCGGCGCTATTCTCCCACATGTAGGGAAACCTCGGGAATTAACCTGCAACATGTCAGCTGTTTGGACATTCTTCAGCGTGTGTGGTCAGAAGATAACAAGTTTACAATATGCAACACCTGCAAGGAGACAGTAGGGCATGGAGGAACCACACCAAGAACCTGAATCCCATCTCTCTTTAGTGTGATATTAGATGTGAGAAGAAGGAAATGGTTCTAACGTTGGTCTTTAGATGTGTGTGGATGTCCCACACCAGGAGTCAGTTATATAGTTCTATTTTATAGTGATCCATTATCTGGTCAACAACATGTTCTATTAAAGAAAAGATAGAAAATAAATATGTGTGTGTGCTGTAAAGTGGTTAGAAAATATGAAATCGGAATCGGCTAAAATCGGTATCAGCTGGCCTAACTCAAAGGAAATTGGAATCGGCCTAGAAAGTTGTAATTGGTGCATCTCTAGTTAAATGTCAAAAAAGCGCCAAAAAAACATTGAATAAAGCAGCAACAAATGAGAGACAAAAAAACGTCATAAAAAGTGGTTTTAAAAGAAATCCTGAGTGCTTTTTTTACCGCCATGCCATGTTTCTTTCTGCAGCTCCGAGCGTCTTTTTGAAGTTAAAAAAGGTTCAACTTTTCAACAAAACAAAAAAAACGCCCCACATCAAGCGCTTTTTTTAAATTGGTGTAGTATTCAGCAAGACGAAACATCAAGCTGCATGTAACGTTTACGGCCTGTCTCTCTCTCTCTCTCTGTCTCTATCTTTCGATAATTCAAATATGATCCTGCAGTCAAAGTCACACAAATGGCTCGGCATCTAATCTTGAACAGCACGTTTAGTGGACGCAAACTGAAGGGAACATTTGCCCATTAACAATACGTTGCAGCTCGTTTCTGGCTTAATACTGGACCAGTTTCAAAGATTGTTGTTTCCGTCTGTGACTTAGACACAAAACACGGGGAAAAGAAGTGAAGTTACCTTGTTGAGGCAGCCGGTGACGATGTTTTCTCTGGTTCAGGTGAAGGCGCAGACGGAGCTGAGGAAGACTCCGGTACCTGAGGCGAAGAAGACTCCTGTCACTCAGACTCAAACCACCGGCTCCTCCCAGTTCATCCCCATCCATCACCCAGGAGCCTTCCCACCGCTGCCCAGCAGACCTGGTACAACATCAGAGCTTCACTCATTACTCACTTAATCCATAATCGATCTACTAGGATTGTAGCCTGACAAGCCAGACCCACATCCAGATGTAGGGTCTGGGAACTCACCATTGACGGGGCTCAATCCAAGGGGCGGGCTAAACTGTTGTCTTTCAAATTCCCTCTGCACGCAATAGGATAGCGCTACAACCAACCAGAGCAACGAAGAAGGTAGCAGAGCTAGTTGATAGGTTAAACTTTAAAGGAACACGCCAACTTATCGGGAGTTTAGCTTATTCACCGTATCCCCCAGAGTTAGACAAGTCCATACCCTTCTCATGTCTGTGTGTAGAGTCACAGCGTGTACAATAAACAACGTAACATGAGACACAGCCATCTTCTAACCGTAAACAAACTGGGAACTATATTCTCAGACAGGCTTGCTGCAAAGCAAATCATTCCGCCCAAGTACTATATTCTTCCACCTGAGAATATAGTTCCCGGTTTGTTTACAGTTAGAAGACGGCTGTGTGTCATGTTACGTTGTTTTTTGTACACGCTGTGACTCTACAAATCACAACATGTAAATAGGAACATGTTGGTCTTATTTTGTCACTTATTGGGAGCAGTAGGATTACTGGAACCAGTTACCTGCAGGATCTGTGCTAAGCTAAGCTACCGCTGGAGCCGTCAGACAGCGTTACAGCACGCACTGAGATGAGAAGGGTATGTATGGACTAGTCTAACTCTGGGGGTTACAGTGAATAAGATAAAGTCCCAATAAGAGATGAGAAGGGTATGTATGGACTAGTCTAACTCTGGGGGTTACAGTGAATAAGATAAAGTCCCAATAAGAGATGAGAAGGGTATGTATGGACTAGTCTAACTCTGGGGGTTACAGTGAATAAGATAAAGTCCCAATAAGAGATGAGAAGGGTATGTATGGACTAGTCTAACTCTGGGGGTTACAGTATATAAGCTGAATTCCCAATAAGTCGGCGTGTTCCTTTAGACTCCCAACACATCTTATTCTTTTAAAGGGGTGATAGAATGATTATATAGAGTATTTCACACTGTTCCTTATGGTCTCCTAATGGGATATGTAACATTGGTTGGGCTGAAAATGGTCTGGTTGATATTTTATTGGCCCTTATGCATCCCTGTGTTTTGGCTCTATTTGAAACAAGAGCTTTTCTTCTAAATATGGTATGCTCGTGAATATTTAGATGAGCTGCGCGCTGATTGGTTGAGCAAATTGCCATAGGCAGACATTAGAGATGCGCGCTGATTGGTTGAGCGAATCCCCAATACACACACATTAGAGAAGCGACAGAATCTCATATTCCAGACACTGCAATGTTTCAGTATTTCAGCGATCGTTTGTTTAAATAACTCAATACATTATAATTGTTTAAATAACTCAATACATTATAATTACACTCATTATAAGATTAAATGGAACCTGTGGTAAGAGATTGCTGGCGTAACAAGCTCTCTGACCGCGCTCTCACTCACACACACCTGGCATTAGGAAGAGGGGAGCTGCAGGCCCTGGAGCTCCGTCAGAGCACCAGCGTGTAGTAATCCATTTGCCAAGAACCCCCTGACTTTGCGCGGGTATGGAGTGCTGTCGGCTGCAAGCCCTAACGGAGCTCAATCGAGCTCAGAGCAGGCCGGGGGTGTGTGAAGGAAGGCAGGCTGGGCGGCGAGGCAGCAACACAGGCAGCACCGGCGCTGAACTCCGACACACAGTCGGACAAAATTTGCAATTAGCCATCCATTTTCGTAAAGTGGCCCATATTTGAGCCTTACATAGTTGATTTCTCGCATAAAAAAGTTTCAGAAGTGAATTTTGTAATGGAATAGCAGAGATTCAGAAGACTACCTGATCTCAGGTCAGTTGTGTAGCCTATGTAAATGTTGGGGCGTGACCGTTCTCTTAATACACCCGTGGGCTGACAAAGGTTCCGGTTTTTGGGAGGTTGACGACAACTTCCAGCTTTGTTGAGATTCGTCCATTTTCAGCGGCAGTTTCAAAATATGAGATTTTCATAGTAAAGGGGTGTCAGTGGGATTTTGAGCTTCTATGTATGTCCTATTTAGCCACCGAACTGTCGTTATTCAACTATGACAGGGTAAAATCGGTTTAGCATTCTATCACCCCTTTAAGAATGACTTCCGAGCCGTTCTTTTCTCAAAGAAAAGCTTAACTCCAAGTCTTCCACAGTCGCGGCCAAAGCTGATTCCAAAGACCGCTGTTAGCCAGCAGCAGCCATAAGCCCGCCCACCGACTCTATACACAATGTGATTGGCCCAGCCAGAGTTTGGTTTTTCCAGCTCGCAAATTACATTTGCATCTAGATTTCTAGGCTATTAGGATTGGGCATCGAGAACCGATTCCTACTTGGAATCATTTAAAAAATTACAATTCCAGTAGAATCATTTCTTTATTGGAATCGTTTGGAACCATTAAGAGGATTTGGTTTCAAATCCAATCATTAACCATAGTCCTCATAAATCTACCGGAGTTGAGAACGCCAACACAAAGAAAGAGGAAGGGGACGGACATCCGGCAGAATTTCCGGCAGCACCAGTACTATCCTGTAAATGAGACCTTGTGGATATAGCCTATGCTGTGTCTGACTCCTGTGTTGTTCCTCTGCAGGTTTCCCTCCCTCAGCCTACGTCATCCCTCCCCCGGTGGCGTTCCCGGGCCTTCAGGTCAACCCGGGCTTCACCTTCTCTACCGGAGTGTCCGTGCCCGGGCCGTTCCTGCAGCCGGGCGTCCACACGCAGGCAGGCACGCAGGCCGGCAAGCCGTCGCACATTCCCTACAGTCAGCAGCGGCCCTCTGGACCCGGACCGGGCCAGGGGCCAGGACCCCCGGGCCCATGAGCCAGGGCCCCTCCCAGGGCCAGCAGTCCCAGAGCTTACAGCAGTCGGTGCAGCTGCAGGTCCAGGCCATGAGCCAGCAGCAGCAGTCTCCAACCAAACCGGGGCAGCAGGTCGGGATGGGGAAGAGTCCGCCACACCACCCGGGCCTGCAGCAGGTAAGGGTCTCTCTCAGTTCATTAAAGTCACGGGTTTAATAATGGAGTGGATATTTATTAACCTGACTCCGCCAGATGGATCGCTTCACATTTGCTCGGCATATCCATCTGGGAACTTTCCGTTGGAGAACATTTGGGAAGGGGTGAAAATAAGCATCTGTCTATCACCTATGCTGGTGATAGACAGGCCAAATCAACCAATCAGATCCACGAAGCGTATGAAAATACAACCACAAGCCCGCCCCTGCTGCTGCAGGCAAAGCATAGCTCGTTAGCTCAGCAAGTAGGCAAGATGTCGGTAAAGGAGATTTGCTGTTTGTGTAACGAGAATTTAGGAATAAAAGACCCGGACCGCTGTCTGAAAATCCTGGTTAGCTGATTGGATAAACCATCTGTCTATCACCACCTAAACCGCCTCAAAACCAACGCTGATTGGCCCGGTCGTTTGGCCAACGGCTCCAAATTTTCTCTGCCTCAAGATGCCAGACTGATCTGGGAGGAGAACTGGAGCTCGCCAGATCACGACGGTCTCACGAGGCTAGATATTTATTGCCATTTGCACAGGTACAGGGCTGTACAGGTGCATTGGAATGTTTTGTGCGTTGCTCTTAGTGACAGTTTTACAAAACCAATATAAGAAATTAGAGGTCGACCGATAGTGGATTTTACCAATACCGATATCTAGGTTGGGCCGTATTTGCCGATAACCGATTAATCGACCGATAGTATTTAGAATTGATGCTGGATAAAAACAAACATGACACTCCAAGTAAAACAGTGCTGAACTTTATTATAAAAAATAAAAAAACTGGCAGAAATGACCGAAAACGTGATGAATTATGGACATCAAGTGGATAAATCTTGGATGTAACAGTTTGGATTTAATGCTCAACAACCCCGAAAAAAGGCACAAGTTCCAGGCTGGATAGAAAACCACCTGTAAAGGCTAGAAAGACCCTCTAGAGGGCACTATTGTAATGCATTACAATAGTGCATGATGGCAGCAGACCCTTCTCAGCTCTCGCGTACTGTGTAAGGAATGACAGCGCGCACTTCTCAGCCGCTCCAGCAACGGATGCAACCAGGAAAAACTATCGGTATGGATTTTTGCCGATAACAATAGTTCCACCAATCAACTATCGGTGCCGATTAATCGGTCTACCTATATAAGAAATGCAATGAAAATATAAAGTAGAATAGCCATAACAGCTGTAAGATAAAGTTCAAACATACATTGTATAAAAAACTGACTGCAAACTCCGCCCGTACAGCTGATGTATTCATGTGGCGCTTCAGAGGAAAGGATGTGTCATCCCTCTAAAACACATCTCAGTTCCTCTCTCCTCCTGTAAATTCCTTGCGTCTCTCCCGTTCCTCCTCAGTGGGAGGGACTAAGACGCGAGGAAGGGAGGCAAGTGGAGGAGTCAGGGATGCTGTTTAAAGGACAATTCCGGCGCAAAACGAACCTAGGGGTTATTAACTGATGTGTACCTACTCTGTCGCTTTCTGGGGTATGTTTTCATGCTAGTCGAACGAGTTTGGAGCTTTGACGAGGCTACCGCGGACCGCTTGTTTGCTTACTATGCTAGTATATGGGGCATAGGGACACTGAAATTAAATCGTTATTTAATACCACTAAAAAGGCTTGAAATATCACCACACCATAACGTTAGCATAATGAGGGTCCCTAAATGTAAACTGAAGCATTGACAACATTGTAAGTGTACAGATAGTTTATTAAAAATATAGATTATAAAGACAGTGGGAGCTATCTTGGAAAGTCTGAGATTCCCATACTGTCTATGGAGATTCCACGTTGCACGGCGTTCGACTAGCATGCAAACATGTCCCAGAGAGCGACAGAGTAGGTACACATCAGTTAATAACCCCTAGGTTCGTTTTGCGCCGGAATTGTCCTTAAAGGGCCATGAGCTGCAGCTAGAGACTCCCCAGAAGGGCAGTCCTTTATTCCTTCTGGAAGCCACGCCCAGATGGCCAGGTACAGATGACTCTTTCAGCTCCACCTACTTCCAGTACCTGCAGAACAAAGGAGCACAACATGACAGGCAGGGACATTGGAGGGGCTCGGCACAGAAATCTGTCAGGCTAAAATTAACCCAACCTTGAATATCGGACCAAACTATTTAGATTTTCTTACTGGAACCGGTCCATCTCTATCTCTGACACATGGGGAGATGCATCCTTTTAGTTTTGTTTTTAGTCGAGCATTTGAAGACTGTAAAACTCTCTGGAAATGTCTGATGGTAACTGTCTGTCTGCGTGTGTGTATCTGTCTGTATGTTTGTGTCTGTCTGCCTGCGTGTGTGTGTCTGTCTGTCTGGATGTTTCAGCAGTACATGCAGGTCCAGGACCAGCCGGCCCAGATGTGGAACCAGGCTCAGGCCACTCTGCAGAAGATTCCTCCTCAGATGCAGATGTCCATGAAGCAGCCTCAGCACCAGCAGCAGCAGCAGCAGCAGCAGTTCTACATGGCGGCTCAGGATCCTCTCAAACTGTACGAGCACCAGCTGCAGTCCAACATGGACAAGAAGATCAAGTACCCCAACGTCAAGATGCAGGACTTCTACTGGGAGCCGTCGTACCGGATGGGCGAAGGCCTGGCGGTGATGGCCGACAGGATGAAGAGGCCGGGCGGCATGTGCCCGGAGCAGGACGGCCCCACCGGGCCCCGCGGACCCCCGTTTGAGGTGGGTGAAATCCAACAATCTGAGAAAACAAATTGGAATACTTTTGTGCTTCTCTTTCAGTGTTGCCACAGTTACTTTGAAAAAGTAAATTAGTTACTTTACAGATTACTTGATTTTAAAAGTTAACGAGTTAGATTACAAGTTACTTTATTAGTTACATTCACAACCCCCCCACAGCCTCAACATAAACATGACAACAGGTTTACTGTGAGGCAGCTCAGCGTTGCCAGTAGTAGGATCTGGTTTATTATGGCACGAAAGAGATTCAGATTTGACGTAGTGTTTTTGTAGCTAGATAGCAATTTGTCGCCACCAGCACATAGTGTACAACATACCTTAATATTGCCGTCTTTAGCTGACACAAACTCTAAATAGTGACTGTATTTCCAGCTAGAAAACTCGCATCTCTCTCCTCCCTCCGTTGTTGTTTACGTTTGTGTCGCTGCGTGGTACACGTGACCTGTCCTCATGCTGAAAACGTGACTTGTCGCATACGTGACTTCACTCCCCGAGACGCAAGAAGAAAGCAAAAATATATATTTTTACTAAGGAAAATGACAAATAGTAAAGCACAGTGACTTGGATAAGTAACTTTAATCTGATTACTGGTTTGGAAATAGTAACGCGTTAGATTACTTGTTACTGAAAAAAGTGGTCAGATTAGAGTAACGCGTCACTAGTAACGCGCTACGTGCCATCGCTGTTCTCTTTTCTCACCTAGTTCTTAGGGCTGTGCTCGATTTTTGATTTTGAAATTCTAAGTCGACAGGGTTCATACGTTTTGAAAAAACCTGGAAAAGTTTGAAAAATGCAAATTCCAGGGCCTGGAAAAGGTTTTGGAAACATAAAAAGACCCAGAACTTTTTGGAAAAGTCACGGAATTGTTTTTAACACAGCATAATATGTGATTAATAAATGTATTTACACGTCGTATTAACCTCAGCGTTGTATTCGGAGAGAGATGCCATGAATCCCTCTATGAACCACAGACATTATCATTCATGTTATAGTTAAACCTCTGAGGGTCAACTTTAACACAGATTTGTATTATTGTATAATGTCGACTGATATTTTCAGGAACACATGGTCATGGAAATTTGCTGTAAAAGTATTGGTTAAAATGCGTATGAACCCTGAGTCGAATAACACTCATTCAGTTTTATCGACTAATCGATTAGTTGATTTAATCGACAGATCGGTAAATCTGAGTTTCTCCACTAAGAGTCGCCAAAACCACTGATTAGTCCACTAATCCACTTAGAGGAGCAGCCCTACCTAGTTTTTTTCTTTTTCTTGGTTGTCTATTTTGTGATCGTTTGAGTCAGGTTGAATTTGAAAAGTTGAACATTTTGAGACAATAGAGACGGAATATATTAAAAAAACAAAGTCTGACTATTTTAAAGTTGGCAGCTCTCAGGAGACGGTGAAGGTGGAGCTTCTGTCTAGCTGATTTCTGTCTCTGTGCTTCTCTTTTCCTACTTAGTTGTATCTTCTCCTGGTTGTCTCTTTTCTGATTGTTTGTCAGCTTGAATTTTACGCCACATCCACACACATTTGGTTAAAAAAGAAAAACTGGAGGTGTAAGCCTCTGATAGCGCCTAACATGCTGGAATCAGCATTGGCGAGTAGGCTATTCTTTGCACTGATCCGTTGCAGTAATTTAGCCCAGAAAAATTCAATTCATTTTGAAGGGGGGTAGAAACTACACCGTGTCTCCCGCTGCGCCGGCCATTCATGTAACCGGAGATCAGACTTGTGGGTGTGTTTTGAGGCGCCGTAAGAGTCCCGTACAGCAGGAGTGTCAAACTCATTTTCACTAAGGGCCACACTGGAAAAAGAGAATCACGCCAAGGGCCAGTTTATTTGTTTTTGTTCAGACTTTTTTTTTGTGGCTTTCTCAGACATTTGTCACCTTTTCTGTAAATTTGTTGCTTTTTCCGACATTTTTGTATGCTTTTTTGTCGCATTTTTGTTGACATGAAGCCCTACAAAAGTCATCAAAAGAGTTCCTTAGCCATCATAGAATTTAGCAAATAGAGCAAAACAATGATAAATCTTTTTAAAAACAACCTTTTTCACAGCCTGAATATGAAAACTCTCTCTCTCTGCTTCTGGGGGAATTTCTGAGTCTCAAAGTCTGCTTTGAATGACACGTAATTGCAGTTTAAAAAAACACTTTCCAGTGTTTTTGTTTTGGAGCACAACTAGGCGGGCCAAAATTTATTGTGAACCCAAATTGATGTACGGGCCGGATCTAAATCTGCAAGGGGCCGGATTTGGCCCGCGGGCCTGGAGTTTGACACACGTGCCGTACAGGAAACGGAAAACATCACTAGGGATCGACCGATATGGATTATTTTTTGTGTGCCGATACCGATTTTTTTCCATCAGCCTTAGCCGATGACCGATACGGGATGACGATTTTCTTGAGCCAATATTTGGAGCCGATACTGCTTTTGCTCCCTCCCTGCCACACTGGATTTGTTTTCAAAATCTGCTCTGCCATTCCCTTAAAAAGAATAAACAAAAACACAGATCAGTGTCACTTCTGCAATCATTTTACATTCATATCACCCAAATTATGTTTTTGACGCAAGCTCTGAGCTGCTCCAGAGTTTGAGGAACAGCTGACTGTCTCCTCAGTCTCTTTTCTTTCTCTCTTTCTCCGGGAAATGAAGCTGCCTTCAAGTGCGGCGGAAACCTCCAGATCTATAAACTATCTGACAGAAAACAGCAACTGAAATGTAAAGTCTTACTTGTGCTTAGGGCTGGGCGATATGGACCAAAAGTCATACCCCGATTATATTTTGGCTGAATATCGATATACGATATATATCCCGGTATTTTTTTCCGCAAAGTGAGAGCAAATGTTCAGTCAAAGTCAAAGCCAAATATGACATGTCACATGTAGTTTCATAGAAACTGGCTATTTCAGTGAACAGTTGCAAAATCAAATGAATAAATAATAAACAGGTTTCTTCACCTGGTACATGATTAAATGATGAAAAAAATATCTTGAATAAAAATAGCCTATAAAATAAAAGAGGCCAAGTTCAGAAAAGTCCATCACTTTACTGTAATACAGCCTTTAAAACCAAGAAAAGACACTTATGTCATATCACGATATTACGATATCCAAAATCTTAGACAATATCTAGTCTCATATCCCGATATATCGATATAATATCGATATAATATCGATATCGCCCAGCCCTAGTTGTGCTACATTGGGGGGGTTATAGAACACTGACGTTAATTAACGAACCTTCAGACTGGAGTCTGAGTAAAGTTTATTTTATTTTTAAAGACGCTCACAGATTTCTCAGCCTTGTTCAGACGACTTTCTCTGTCCGACTCTCTGCTGTCATGTTCAACTATTTTCTATATCTTTTAGATAACTTTTCCTGCTTTCCACCTCAGTCTTACAGGCTTTCCTTTCTTTCCTTCTCTTCCTTCTTTTTTTTTACCCCTTTCCTTCCTCCTCTTCCTGCTTCCTCTCTCACCAGGACACCAAGAGCTCGCCTCTTCTCCCTCCTGACCTGTTAAAAACTCTAGCAGATTTTGAGGAAGAGGAGGAGCTGGTCTTTTCTAAGCCTCCTGATTTCTTCCAGGCCTTGGCCGGCCCTCTTAGCACTGCTCCGGGACCAAACATATTTGTATGTAGCCCTGTCTTCTTCCATCCCCAACACATCCAGACCCAAAGACACACTCAGCCATCCCTTCACTGAGCACCGCTAGTTTAGTTTAGGTTACTTGATTTATATACACGCACACACACACACACAGACACAGATGGACACACAAGCACACAGACGGACACAGATGGACACAGACACACATGCACACAGACACACACACATGCACACAGACACACATGCACACAGACACACACAGATGGACACAGACACACATGCACACAGACACACACAAACATGCACACAGACACACAGACACACATGCACACAGACACACACACACACATGCACACAGACACACACACGCACACAGACAGACACAGATGGACACAGACACACATGCACATAGACATGCACACACATGCACACAGACACACACGCAAACAGACACACATGCACACAGACACACACACCCATGCACACAGACACACATGCACACAGACAGACATAGATGGACACAGACACACATTCACATAGACATGCATACAGACAGACACACACACATACAGACACACATGCACACAGACACACACAAAGCTATGAAGTGCATACAAAAGATGAAAAACAAGCAATTACAGTGCAGCAGAGGAGAGAAGCCTTAAGGGCTCCACACTAAGAACTACTCCAACCATAACTAAACCGATACCGATGTGGGCGTTTAACGTTCTGCAGACAGCGACGTCAAGCACACGCTGCACGCTCCAGCTGATAATAATCCAATCCAACTTTATTTGTAAAGCACATTTAGAACAACCAGGTTGACCAAAGTGCTGGACATTGACATGATTTCGGACAGATTATAAACACGCAAGTAACAAAAAACGAACATTTAAAACAAGTGTTTGTTACTTGTTTGTAAAACTGAAAATGCAGAATACACCTCTCAAGCAGGTTTAAAGGCCAATGAATAAAAGTGAGTTTTAAATCGTGATTTAAAAAAAAATGTGAAGGCCGGGGGCCAATCTGACATGCAGAGGCAGTTCATACCACAGCTAGGGGTGGGAATCACCAGAGGCCTCACGATTTGATACTTTTGTCACGATACAATATTATTGCGATTTAAAACATATTGCAATATTCTACGATATATTGCAATGTATTACCTTTTTTACAACTTCAAATTTTGTTTTTCAAATTTCAAAATATGTCCCCAAAAGAAAACTTTTTCAACATCTGTTTTATCTAAAAAGACACTTTTCTCTGTCTGTTCATCTCACTTCAATTTTATTGCTGCAAAATCAGATTGTCAAGCAGACAGACTGAACAACACATATATCGTAAAAGATCCATACTTGGCGTCTGTGTATCAATACAGTATTGCCGCAAAAAATATCGCGATACTATGCTGTATCGATTTTTTCCCCCCACCCCTAACCACAGCCTGTCTGTTGTTCATCATTCTGTCTGTTGGTCTCATCATCCTGTCTGTTGTTCTCATCATCCTGTCTGTTCTTCATCATCCTGTCTGTTGGTCTCATCATCCTGTCTGTTGTTCTCATCATCCTGTCTGTTGTTCATCATCCTGTCTGTTGGTCTCATCATCCTGTCTGTTGTTCTCATCATCCTGTCTGTTGTTCTCATCCTGTCTGTTGTTCTCATCATCCTGTCTGTTGTTCTCATCCTGTCTGTTGTTCTCATCCTGTCTGTTGTTCGTCTCTGCAGCTGAACCAGACCAGGATGGAGAGTGGTCCCGAGGTCGTCAGCCAATCATCTTCTCTGCTGCCCATGTCTGGCTTCCCCATGCAGGTCAGTAGTATCAGGTAGTATTACACAGCTGTTAGGAGTGTCAGGCCCTCCTCAACGGTTGTGATTGGTGTAGAGCCCGCCTCAACGGTTGTGATTGGTGAAGAGCCCTCCTCAACGGTTGTGATTGGTGTAGAGCCCTCCTCAACGGTTGTGATTGGTGTAGAGCCCTCCTCAACGGTTGTGATTGGTGTAGAGCCCTCCTCAACAGTTGTGATTGGTGTAGAGCCCGCCTCAACGGTTGTGATTGGTGTAGAGCCTGCCTCAACGGTTGTGATTGGTGTAGAGCCCAACGGTTGTGATTGGTGTAGAGCCCCATCTCAACGGTTGTGATTGGTGTAGAGCCCTCCTCAACGGTTGTGATTGGTGTAGAGCCCTCCTCAACGGTTGTGATTGGTGTAGAGCCCTCCTCAACGGTTGTGATTGGTGTAGAGCTCTACTCAACGGTTGTGATTGGTGTAGAGCCCGCCTCAACAGTTGTGATTGGTTTAAAGCCCTCCTCAACGGTTGTGATTGGTGTAGAGCCCGCCTCAACTTCCTGTAGATGTAGATGAACACCTTCTGAGATTCCCCACTTCTTTAATTCACCAAAGACTGGAAATGAACCCGAAACATGTTAGAGTTGAATAATGTAAAAATGTTGTTGTTATTATTATTATTATTATTATAGATAATTTAAAGAGTAACTTAGGTTGTTGTATTTGGTCTTTTTTATATTCTAAGTGTCTGACAACATTATGGAAAGGATCCCTACAGTGATAGACCTTTTAGTTAAGATCCTTTTTAGTTTAACATGAAACAGCCCCGAAATCACCATCACCAAACTCCACCAGACTCCATGTAAATTATCAGGACTTTTAGCGTGTATAGAGCCAGCATATCTCCACCAGACTCCATGTAAATAATCAGGACTTTTATCATCGTAAAACACACTTCATTCAAAGTGGACAGAAACTAAATAAAACTATCAAAAGCCGTCTTGGTTCATCTTTCCACTGTTCCAACAATCACCACTCTGGTTTGGTTGAAATAAACCCTTAATTCACCCATTTACATGTGGAGATATGCTGGCTCTATACACGCTAAAAGTCCTGATTATTTACATGGAGTCTGGTGGAGATATGCTGGCTCTATACACGCTAAAAGTCCTGATTATTTACATGGAGTCTGGTGGAGATATGCTGGCTCTATACACGCTAAAAGTCCTGATTATTTACATGGAGTCTGGTGGAGATATGCTGGCTCTATACACGCTAAAAGTCCTGATTATTTACATGGAGTCTGGTGGAGATATGCTGGCTCTATACACGCTAAAAGTCCTGATTATTTACATGGAGTCTGGTGGAGATATGCTGGCTCTATACACGCTAAAAGTCCTGATTATTTACATGGAGTTTGGTGGAGATATGCTGGCTCTATACACGCTAAAAGTCCTGATTATTTACATGGAGTCTGGTGGAGATATGCTGGCTCTATACACGCTAAAAGTCCTGATTATTTACATGGAGTCTGGTGGAGATATGCTGGCTCTATACACGCTAAAAGTCCTGATTATTTACATGGAGTCTGGTGGAGATATGCTGGCTATATACACGCTAAAAGTCCTGATTATTTACATGGAGTCTGGTGGAGTTAGGTGATGGTGATTTCGAGGCTGTTTCATGATCTTACTCTTTAACATAAAGGTCTGTCTCTGTTTGTAAAGTTTAGCAACCCTGTTCTGATGCCGTTTAACCACCAGATGGCAGTGAGTAGCTGCATGTCTATGTCAGATTGTGGATTCAGATTTTTTAACTTTTAATTTGTTCAGTGGCAAAAGCTCTCAGGTAAAGTAAATTAAATACAGCATTCAGTCATACATTCTAGATTTATTTCATAAACAAAACATTTTGCCAACCCAAATTTGTTCTTTATTTGTAAATGTGAACACAAGAGTTCACGGAAATTTGTGCTGTCTCCTTTTTTCAGTAGTGAAAAAAAATCAGCTAAAAAAACTTTACAAACAATTATTTGACGTGTGTGTTTGTGTGTATATCTCTGTCTGTTTGTGTGTGTATGTATATATATATATCTGTGTGTGTGTGTGTGTGTGTGTGTGTGTGTGTGTGTGTGTGTGTGTGTGTGTGTGTGTGTGTGTGTGTGTGTGTGTGTGTGTGTGTGTGTGTGTGTGTGTGTGTGTGCATTCAGTTTACAAAAATATTTTCCACCGATTATTTGTTTTATTTTTCTATAATCATTCATTCAACCTTTATTTAACCCTTGTGTTGTTTTTCTGTGTGTGTGTGTTCAGGAGTACAACCAGAACAGCATCTTCAGCCAGGCGTACGGGAAGAACCTGCCGCCCAGCTCCAAGCTGGACGCTCCCATGATGCACCAGGAGCCGTCGCTCTACTCTCTGTTCGAGGGGACTCCATGGTCACCGTCGCTCCCTGCCAGCTCAGGTACACACTAGGGTTGGGTATCCAAATGTTGATACCGTCAAACCTACTCCCTATTCTACCGCGGTATACGGTATTTTGCACAAGTGTTTACCGTATTTTCCGGACTATAAGTCACACTTTTTTCCTACTTTGGCTAGTCCTGCGACTTATAGTCAGGTGCGACTTATATATAAAAATATATATAATTTGACATGTTTTTACATGTTAATTCATACTGAAAACATTACCGTCTACAGCCGAGAGAGGGCGCTCTAGGCTTGTGACAACTATACGCTGCTCCTAAAGACAACTTAGAAAGAAAAGAGATAACAAACTGCAGGTAGTAAAATATGCAGCCGAAAACGGTAATCAAGCAGCAGAAAGAGAGTTTGAAATGAGGGAGAAACTTATGAGGGAGACTGGAGAAAAGGTGACTCTTACTGCAATGAAGAAAACAGAGAAAGCTAATCGGCTAATCACGAGGTGAAAGCAAGATGGCCAAATTCTAAATAAATGCAACTTATAGTCCGAAAAATACGGTACTCGTCTTTTATGTAGGTTTATGTATTATCCTATTCTGGACCGATAAGAACTTTTCTGATGATGTGTGATAATGTGAGGATGTGGGAAAATGTGATTATGTGTGACTCTACGGCAAACAAAATCTACCTCCGGGTATAAATAAAGTAACTTGAACTTGAATTACCTTGACTAATTAAAAATGATGACCTAAGGCTCAGACAGCGTCACCAAACTGTTGGCTTGTTTACCGTTCAGAAACTGAATACCAAACGCTAATACTGGAACAATAATAACATAAAAAAAACTTACAAAAAAACTACTTTCTCCTCCACACTGTCTCGTGATGTCAACCACACATAATCACATACATTTATTTAATATTTAATCCTTGTCTCCTATATAAGTGCATTGCATTTTTTTTAACGACTGTATTGAAACTGATACCGTTGCTATTTTTAAGGCGGTATACCGTATTACCGCCCAAACCTAGTACGCATGTCTCACCTGTATGGGGGGGAAACGGGTTCATATTCACAACCAAGCAACGAATTACAATTACTCATGTTACTGTAATTGAGCAGTTTTTTTTTAAGGTGTATTTTTACTTTTTAAAGTACTTTTTAAAATCTGTAATTTTAACTTTAACTTAAGTATGTTTTGTCTGAAGTCTTGTTGCTTTGCTACATTTTAAATCACATCCGTTTCTGAGTAGGTTATCAGAGGTGGAAAGTAACTAATTACAATCACTTAGGTTGAAAAACAAATAAAAATATTTCAAGAAATAAAGTCAAAATATTTTAGGTAAAAAAAGTTAAAATATTTCAAGTAAAAAAGTCAACATTTTTCAAGAAAAAAAGTCTGAATATGTCAAGTAAAAAGTCAAAATATTTCAAGAAAAAAAGTCAAAATATTTCAAGAAAAAAAGTCAAAATATGTCAAGTAAAAAAGTTTAAATATTTCAAGTAAAAAAAGTAAATATATTTCAAGAAAGTCAAAATATTTCAAGAAAAAAAGTCTAAATATTTCAAGAAAAAAAGTCTAAATATTTCACCACAAAACAGTAACTGTAATTTAACTTTTACTTTTCTCCTGGAGATAAAAACACTTTTGGCTCAAAACTCAAACATTTAAAAACCAAAACGTAGCGATGTAAATGTAGCCTAACGCTGTGTGTGTGTTTCTGATTGGCAGATCACTCCACCCCAGCCAGCCAATCCCCTCACTCCTCCAACCCCAGCAGCCTGCCGTCCTCCCCCCCCACACACAACCACGGAGCCATGCCCTTCTCCAACTTCGGGCCCATCGGCACTCCGGACAGCCGGGACCGCCGGGTGGTGGACCGCTGGAAACCCGACAAGACCGGTGAGAGTCCAGAACTACAGCTGCAAAGATGTTTCCACATTTTAGAGACCAAACATGGAATCTATACAGGCAGACAGACAGGCAGACAGACAGGCAGACAGACAGACAGACGCACATAGACATGCACGCATAGACACATAGAGACACACAAACACATAGAGACACATAGACACACATAGACACATAGAGACACACAAACACATAGAGACACATAGACACACATAGACACATAGAGACACACAAACACATAGAGACACATAGACACACATAGACACATAGACACAGACACATAGGGACACATAGACACATAGGGACACATAGGGACACATAGAGACACATAGACACATAGAGACACAGACACATAGAGACACAGACACATAGAGACACATAGGGACACATAGACACAGACACATATACACACAGACATAGACACATAGACACACAAAGACATAGAGACACATAGACACACATAGACACATAGAGACCGACACATAGACACATAGAGACACATAGACACATAGACACATAGAGACACATAGACACATAGAGACACATAGACACATAGACACATAGACACATAGACACATAGAGACACATAGACACATAGAGACACATAGACACATAGAGACACATAGACACATAGAGACACATAGAGACACATAGACACATAGACACATAGACACATAGGGACACATAGACACATAGAGACACATAGACACATAGACACAGACACATAGAGACACAGACACATAGAAACATAGACACATAGACACACAGACACATAGACACACAGACACATAGAGACACAGACACATAGAGACACAGACACATAGAGACACAGAGACACAGACACATAGAGACACAGACACATAGGGACACATAGACACAGGGACACATAGAGACACATAGACACATAGGGACACATAGACACATAGAGACACAGACACATAGAGACACAGACACATAGACAGACACACAGACACATAGACACAGACACATAGATACACAGACATAGACACACAGACACGCACATACACGCACACAAACACACACACAGAGACACACAAACACACACACAGAGACACAGACACACACAAACATCTAATCTATTCATCCAGAAAACAATCCACAGATGAATGTTTTTGACCCCTTTTTTCAATGTTTTTGTCACTATTAAAAACCCTTTTTTAGCCATTTTGGTGACTGAAAAAGTAACTTAGCCATCAGAGAGAGACGATTTTGGCCGAGATTTTGTACCCCTTTATCACTCTTTTGTTGACGTTTTATCAGCTTTTGTAGTATTTTTTTGAGTTGATTGTGAGCTCTGCTCCCAGACGTTGACGTGTGCTCGCTGTGTTTCTGTGTAGGAGCGGTGAGCGGCTTCGGGCTGGACTACCTGCCGGCAGCAGCTTCCTCGGCAGCTTCAGACTCCAGCTGGCACCAGACGGGGCCGGCCGGCAGCTCCTGGACCAATCAGGAGTGTCCGATGGAGGAGTCCTCCTCCACCGTGCTGCTTGACAGCCTCAAGGTCCGCTGATGTCTCCACACACTCTCCTGTCTCAGCCTGCTTTAGTTTAACCCTAAATCACCATCACCAAACTCCACCAGACTCCATGTAAATAATCAGGACTTTTATCATCGTAAAACACACTTCATTCAAAGTGGACAGAAACTAAATAAAACTACCAAAAGCCGTCTTGGTTCATCTTTCCACTGTTCCAACAATCACCACTCTGGTTTGGTTGAAATAAACCCTTAATTCACCCATTTACATGTGGAGATATTCTGGCTCTATACACGCTAAAAGTCCTGATTATTTACATGGAGTCTGGTGGAGATATGCTGGCTCTATACACGCTAAAAGTCCTGATCATTTACATGGAGTCTGGTGGAGATATGCTGGCTCTATACACGCTAAAAGTCCTGATCATTTACATGGAGTCTGGTGGAGATATGCTGGCTCTATACACGCTAAAAGTCCTGATTATTTACATGGAGTCTGGTGGAGATATGCTGGCTCTATACACGCTAAAAGTCCTTATTATTTACATGGAGTCTGGTAGGGCTGGGCGATATGGACCAAAAGTCATATCCCGATATATTTTGGCTGAATATCGATATACGATATATATCCCGATATTTTTTTCCGCGAAGTGAGAGCAAATGTTCAGTCAAAGCCCAAATCAAATATGACATGTCACATGTAGTTTCATAGAAACAGTTGCAAAATCAAATAAATAATAAACCGGTTTCTTCACCTGGTTCATGATTAAATGCTCAGCTGTTCAAATAACAATAAAATGTAAACCTAAATACTGAATAACAGGAGTACCTTTTTTTAAATCAAAGCTCCATAAGCTATTTGTGATTCGTTCCAAAGGTCAATTAAGCTTTTGATATTAATATAATCTACTTTGTTCAAAATGTAATGCCTCATGCCTGTAAGCCTAGGTTATAGTCCCATTCTTCCACTTGATACTGCTTCCACTTAAGTAAACTAAAAGATGAACTATCGACTACAAAACAAAGAGACTAATTAATGTGTTAATACAAAGAATATTTATTATGATCGGTTCACAGATCTGAGTCCAAACGGAAACTTCACCCTTCTGAACTAAGAGTTTCTGCTTCAAGGTGAAGTTTAAACAGACTGAAATGTCCAGGCTCATTCCTCCACTATTTATTTATGTATGTATTTATGCGTTAAATATAATTTTAACGGGCACTGAGCTCCAGATCCTGCAGCCGCAGACGGTCGCTCCCCCGCTGTAGCTTCTCTCCGTCCGCCTGCCGCCGGCAAACTTAGTGGAACTTTCGGCCGATATCGACATACAGTTCGTCCTGGACTACGTGTAACATCCTACCGATCACCACTCTGTCTTTGGCTGGTCCGATCTGGATCAGCGGGGACCGGCGCAGCAGCGAGGTGAAGCTGTGTTTCTGCCCGGGGGAAGAGACGCTGCGGCCGGCCACGGGGCTCTCCGCCTCCCGCTGCCGCCGGAGCTCAGATTGCTGGTCGAAGGCGGCGTATATAATCATAAAACACATTGTCACCTGTTAAATGTTATCCATTGCTGTCTGTTCTTTTCATTTCCTCTATCGAACATAATTAAGCAGTACAAAAGTCCGGCATCTTTAGCGTTGATCTGAATGCTTCGGCCCCCTGTTCCAAGATGGCGGCGGGTTTTGACGTATGTTTAGAACCTCACGGCGACATATCTATGGGAGTAAGGATCACATTTGAACTATATCGATATATGCGATATGGTCTAATTCCATATCTCATTTAAAAATATATCGATATATTTGTTTATATCGATATATCGCCCAGCCCTAGAGTCTGGTGGAGATATGCTGGCTCTATACACGCTAAAAGTCCTGATTATTTACATGGAGTCTGGTGGAGATATGCTGGCTCTATACACGCTAAAAGTCCTGATTATTTACATGGAGTCTGGTGGAGATATGCTGGCTCTATACACACTAAAAGTCCTGATTATTTACATGGAGTCTGGTGGAGATATGCTGGCTCTATACACGCTAAAAGTCCTGATTATTTACATGGAGTCTGGTGGAGATATGCTGGCTCTATACACACTAAAAGTCCTGATTATTTACATGGAGTCTGGTGGAGATATGCTGGCTCTATACACACTAAAAGTCCTGATTATTTACATGGAGTCTGGTGGAGATATGCTGGCTCTATACACGCTAAAAGTCCTGATTATTTACATGGAGTCTGGTGGAGATATGCTGGCTCTATACACGCTAAAAGTCCTGATTATTTACATGGAGTCTGGTGGAGATATGCTGGCTCTATACACACTAAAAGTCCTGATTATTTACATGGAGTCTGGTGGAGATATGCTGGCTCTATACACGCTAAAAGTCCTGATTATTTACATGGAGTCTGGTGGAGATATGCTGGCTCTATACACGCTAAAAGTCCTGATTATTTACATGGAGTCTGGTGGAGTTTGGTGATGGTGATTTCGGGGCTGTTTCATGTTAAACTAAAAGGATCTTACTCTTTAACTAAAAGGTCTATCTCTGTAGGAATCCATCCCATAATGTTGTCAGACTCTTAGAATAATAATGTGAGTCTGTCAGCAGCAACAACAGAACCTTTAGTGGACTCTAACTGCTGCTGAACATTAGTCCTGTAGGGTTACATTACAGCCCGGTTTACTGCCGGTTACAGCGTTCCCTCTCCACACTGGAACAAGGTCAATGCATATTAGCACAGTAGGGTCCAGATTGAAAAAATAACCCAAAGTCCTCCTTTTAAGAAGTGATTTTAAGATGTTTGTGTTTAAGATGCTGAGGCTCTCTCTTTATCTCTCTCTCTGACTCTGTCTCTCTGTCTCTCTCTCTGACTCTCTCTCTGACTCTGTCTCTCTCTCTCTCTCTGACTCTGACTCTCTGTCTCGCTCTCTCTCTTTGTCTCTCGCTCTCTCTCTGTCTCGCTCTCTGTCTCTGACTCTCTCCCTGTCTCTCAATTCAATTAATTATCTGACTCTCTCTCTGTCTCTCTCCCTACCTCTCCCTCCCTCTCTCTCTCTCTCTGTCTCTCTCTCTGACTCTCTGTCTCTCTCTGTCTCTCTCTGTCTCTCTCCCTACCTCTCTCTCTCTCTCTGTCTCTCTCTCTGACTCTCTGTCTCTCTCTGTCTCTCTCTCTGTCTCTGACTCTCTCTTTGTCTCTCTGTCTTTGACTCTCTCTCTCTGTCTCACTCTCTCTGTCTCGCTCTCTCTCTTTGTCTCTCGCTCTCTCTTTGTCTCGCTCTCTCTCTTTGTCTCTCGCTCTCTCTTTGTCTCGCTCTCTCTCTTTGTCTCTCTATCTGTCTTTGACTCATTCTCTCTCTGTCTCGCTCTCTCTCTTTGTCTCTCTCTCTGTCTCTGACTCTCTACCTGTCTCTCAATTCAATTAATTCTGTGACTCTCTCTCTGTCTCTCTCTCCCCCTCCCTCCCTCCCTCCCTCTCCCTCTCTCTCTCCCTCTCTGTGCAGTCGATCTGGTCCAGCTCCATGATGCAGCCCGGCCCGTCGGCGCTGGAGCAGCTCCTGCTGCAGCAGAAGCAGAAGCAGCAGCGAGGCCACGGCGCCATGAACCCGCCGCACTGAACGGCAGGCCTGCCGTGGCGACCGGCGCCAAAATCAACCTAACTCACCTCACCACCACTGGGGGAGAGAAAAACAAACGGGAGGAGGGAGAGAGAAAAAACCACAAGTTTGACGCTAGAGGAGGAAGACGAGGCTCCGACTTAAATGGGAAATTAAACGGTGGATGTGCCGGGGGGAGACGGCCACGAAACCCACCCCCGGCGAGACCCCATCCCCTCCCTCCCTCCCTCCCTCCCTCCTGGACCGGAGGGCCCCGGAGGGATCTCTTCAACCGCCCAGGTTCACCTTCAACCTTGCGGGAAAAACCTAAACTTTTGAGGAACGGAAAAAAAAATAACAAAAACCTTTCAAAACTGCTCTTTCCTCAGACGCCACACCTACACACACACCTACACACCTACACACAAACACACCGCGAGAACTTACTCTTTCTTTGGGACTACATCAAAAAAATAAAATAAAGCAACGTCCCCCCCCGGACGTCTGCTCGGCCCGGTTTCGGAGCGCCTGTTTTTAGCGTTTTCGCCGGCGCCTGCAGACTGAATCGGGAAGGTGTTGAGAGAGAGAGAGAAAGAAAGAGAGAGAGGTGTGGCAGTCGGGCTCAGACGAGAGGAGAGGAAAAGGTTCGGGGAAGGTCAAACTAGACTGGACTTTCTGATTCATTTTTCATTTCTGTGGAGGAAGAAGAGGAGGAGGAAGAAGAGGAGGAAGGCTCTCTGTAGCTCATTGGTTGAATGAAGGAAGGAAGGAAACAACGGCTATATAAATATATACGTATATATTGCCATAGTTGGGACTTTTTCTTTTTTAAAACGGGCTTTTTTTTGTCTCTTAGCCGTGTTGGGAGAATCGGGACTGAACGCTGGCTTTAGCGAAGCCAGGTGTGTGACGTGACGTTACCTGGCGGCTAAGAAAGCTGAGAGAGAGGCTTCAACAACTGCTCCACGGCGAAATAAAGATGTACAAGGAGGGGTAATATAGGGGTCTGAGAACATAAAGAACCCCCACCCCGTCAGACTTAGGGATAGTATTACCGTTAGCTTCAAGAGATTGCAGATATTAACATTAACAAGAAACTGTATTTTGTGATTTGTTCGTAGCAGTTTTAGCTTCTCGCCCTCCGAGGTGATTACAGGTATGTCTATTAGCTTTCTGCTTGGATATTTTTATGGGGTTCTCTCTTCCTCTCCCAGGCCTCTTCTTCCTGTTATTTCTTTACTTCACGAAGAGAGAGAGAGAGAGGAAAAAAAAAACTTAAAAGATGTAACCCTGCTCGCTTACTTAACCTGCATTTCCTGTTCCGTTGCGTTCATGTTCGGCCTTTTTAAATGGTTTTCTGCAGCGCTGTTACAGGCGCTCCTGTCCAGTTACTACTGACCACTGTCTAGGTACAGACAGACAGACAGGCAGACAGACAGACAGACAGACACACAGAGGGAGAGACACAGACACACACACAGACCGACACAGACAGACAGACAGACACACACACACAGACCGACAGACATAGAGACAGACAAAGACACGAGAGACAGAGGCACAGACAGACAGACCGAGGGGACAGACAGACAGACAGAGACAGACAGGCAGAGAGAGAGACACACACACAGAGGCAGGCAGACACACACAGACAGACAGACACACACACACACACACACACAGACAGACACAGACAGACAGACAGTTTCCCACCACCTTTCCTTCTATAACCACTACTGCAGCTCCGTGCGTTGGGCAGATTTTTGTATGAATCGTGGCGTCTGGAAGCCCCGCTGCTCTGCTTTTCGTTTGACCGCTAACTGAAGCCCCTGTTCGACCCAAAAAGTCCCGGGAACTAGGCAGAACCACACAGAACCACACAGAACCACACAGGACCACACAGGACCACATAGAACCACACAGAACCACACAGAACCACACAGAACCACACCGACTACATTCAGGAACCCTAAGCCCTTTCTGTGCATGAACATTTTGCTCTT
>CM046798.1:868498-953498 GCA_025617405.1 Perca schrenkii | reverse complement strand
GTCTGTCTGTCTGTCTGTATGTATGTGTGTGTGATTGTGTGTTTGTGTGTCTGTCTCTGCTCTGTGTGTGTGTGTGTGTGTGTGTCTGTCGGTCTCTGCTCTGTGTCTGTCTGTCTGTATGTGTGTGTGTTTGTGTGTCTGTCTGTATGTGTGTGTGTCTGTCTCTGCTCTGTATGTGTGTGTGTGTGTCTGTATGTATGTATGTATGTATGTGTGTGTGTGTGTGTGTGTCTGTCTGTATGTGTGTGTGTGTCTGTGTGTCTGTCTCTGTTCTGTATGTGTGTGTGTGTGTCTGTCGGTCTCTGCTCTGTGTGTGTCTGTCTGTATGTATGTGTGTGTGTGTGTGTCTGTCTGTATGTATGTGTTTGTGTGTCTGTCTCTGCTCTGTATATGTGTGTGTGTGTCTGTCTCTCTCTGCTCTGTCTGTGTGTGTGTCTCCTCCCATCAGATAAGCTAACCTCATAAGTTGAAAGCAGCCTCAGTGATCTGATAAGAGGATCCTCTCCTCCAGCTCAGCTGCTCCCATAGAGAAACAGTTCAACAGTTTTTGTACGAGGCTTTTTCACCGTGTATACGTACCACGGTGAGTGAAGTCAGCCTGACACCTCGACAAAAACCTCTCCTCTCCAAACACGCACCAACACCAACACCTTCTCCTCTTCACTTTCACATCTTTTTCAAATCATTCCTTTTCTCTCAGAGTAGAACCAGAGACTGGAGTTCTGCAGGTCTTTGTCAGAATCAGAATCAGAATCAGAAAGGGTTTTATTGCCAAGTAGGTTTTTTAACACATACAAGGAATTTGTTTTGGTGTTGTTGGTGCACATCACACGTTCTCTAAATGGAATATTAAACAATATAAGTAAACAATATAAGTACAGTACAGGCCAAAAGTTTGGACACACCTTCTCATTCAATGCGTTTCCTTTTTATTTTCATGACTATTTACATTGTAGATTCTCACTGAAGGCATCAAAACTATGAATGAACACATATGGAATTATGTACTTAACAAAAAAGTGTGAAATAACTGAAAACATGTCTTATATTTTAGATTCTTCAAAGTAGCCACCCTTTGCTTTTTTTGATAACTCTGCAAACCCTTGGTGTTCTCTCAATGAGCTTCATGAGGTAGTCACCTGAAATGGTTTTACCTTCACAGGTGTGCTTTGTCAGGGTTCATTAGTGGAATTATTTCCCTTATTAATAAAAAAGCAAAGGGTGGCTACTTTGAAGAATCTAAAATATAAGACATGTTTTCAGTTATTTCACACTTTTCTGTTAAGTACATAATTCCATATGTGTTCATTCATAGTTTTGATGCCTTCAGTGAGAATCTACAATGTAAATAGTCATGAAAATAAATAAAAAAACGCATTGAATGAGAAGGTGTGTCCAAACTTTTGGCCTGTACTGTATATGTACACAGTATTTATTAAATTAAATTAAAAATAAAGATAGAAATAAAATCACACAGAACATCATGAAGCCAGTTAGGAGATGATCAGACATTGGAATGGCCTTGTTGTTGTCTTTCCATCAACCGTGAATGTGTTTGTGTCTGTGTGTGTCCTTTCTGGTCGAAATTGAAAATGAACTTTTTTTTGGCACTTTTTCCCAATGTTTTTGACACTTTTCTCAATGCCTTTTTAAATTCATAGTCATTAAACCTGATTTAAGTGACATTATACCTAATTTTTTAGTTAAAAAAGGCAGAAATTATGCATTTATTTGACTAATAGTTAAGATCAGAGGATGTTGACTGAATCACAGACTGGTTTATGTCAAACTTTAGTCGTGTCATTGTTTTGAAACCATACTTTTTTCTTTTTTTAATGCTATAAAATTGAATAAAACACCCAAAATTCAATGAAAGTTAATCATTAATTGTACCTGCGAAGATTACTATATGGGTTCCATACAACGTACATCCATCCAACCATGTTATTTTTTGGGCAATTTGGTTTTAAGAAACCCATATTTCTGATTTGACCCAAGGACAACACAAGATACAAAAATACACAAAGATCTGCCAGGGCTCCGTGTATTTTGGAAAGTTCTAAAGCGTGAATTATACTGGCCGTTCCCAACCTGGCTCGCGCCATTTTGACGTCAAAATGACGTAGATCTTACTGCCGTGCCCCGATTTATAGTGCGCAAGCCGAGGTCGCGCACCACTAGCTTGATGGCAACTTGATGCCAGGACTCTCCGAGTGACTGCAGGTCTCTCTGGTAAACTCACCGGGTTAAGATAAGTTCTTTATGGTGAATGAAAGGCTTGATCCGACCAAGTAGATCACCCAATCAGATCACAGCATTGACCTCAATGCTGCTGCTCTGTTCCAAGGGGGTAAGCTTTGCTTCAGAACTCGAACCTACTATGGTGCCATTCTGATGCTACCAAGCCATCACCTCCCGTTAGCATCCCATTGACTCCCATTCATTCTGGCGTCACTTTGACAGAGAATAACTTTACATCTGAAGCGTTTAAAGACTCTATTTGTCCGTTGTTTATTTCTAAAGAAACACGACAATGTATAAAAGGCTCCATTACCTTGTAGCTCACGTTATGGCTCCGTAGCAGACGCTTTTTATAAAAAATAGGCTAACGATTGGGTCATAACCACGAGACTTACTGTCACACAGTAGAGGAATTACCGTATAGTACAGGAGAAGCTCACAGGCAGTTTGGACTTCCATTAGCTGTTTAGGTTTAATTACTAATGTTAACTAGCATGTTAGTGATCAGTAATTACTAATGTTAACTAGCATGTTAGTGATCAGTAATTAGCCTGTGTCTATGTTATCTCCTTACATATACCTACACTCTCCGTCTCTGTAAGATTGTGAATGATTGAGATTTCTCTCGGCACAGCTACCAGAAGACTTCACACTTTCAGACACGTTGCTCACGTCACATCTACGTTGTCTCTGTCAGTTGGAGGCCGCTCAGTAAAGCAAGCGATCACCGGAAAAGAGACTTCTAGTATCCTTCACTGGTCTCTGTCCAGAGCAACGGGGTCTCTTGGTCCAGTTTATATATGTCAATGCTCTGTTCTGCCGTTGTTTATCTTTTTCTTCTTCTTCTTCTAGTCCGTAGAAAGAGCAACGTCTGTAGCCTTTGCTCATTAGCGCCCCCTCTGTTCAGGAGAAGACTGCAACTAGTGTCGCCACCACCACCGTGGGTATAAATAGTCACGCCGATGCCATGATGTCACATTTGCGCGCGCCTGCTGGGCTGTGGCTGGTATAATTCACGCTTAAGAGAAGAGAAGCGTAGCTCCTTTTAATAACAGCTCAGTGCTTAGTAGGGCTGCCACCTCTTAGTCGATTAGTCGACTAATCAGTGGTTTTGGTCTTAGTCGACTAAGATTTCTTTAGCCCATTAGTCATTTTTTATGCTTATTCATGCTTAATTACTCATTTCCAAGAAACCTCTGAGCACATTTATGGTAAACACAAGATTTAAAGTGGTGCTTTTGCAGGATTAATTGTGGAGAAACTCAGTTTTACAGATGGTTAATTAACTACATTTATATTGTTCTTTTCTAGTCTTAACCACCTCTCAAAGTGCACAGCTCTGTCAATTAAATCATCAAATCCTATAAGTGTTAGTCGACTAAGAATTTCTTTAGTCGAGGACAGCCCTAGTGCTTAGTGTGTACGTGAGAGATAGAGAGTGATGGTGAATCCATTAGCAATTTAGTAAACGTACAGTGTGGGTTTCAGTTAGTTTCGGAATAAATGCTGCAGCTCCTCAAATCCAAAGTAAAGTTCCCGTGTCTCGCTTCTCAACAACACAACAGAACAAACAGATCCTCGGTAGCACAGGGAGAGGACGTCTACGGGGAGAGGACGTCTACAAACCAATTACAAGTATCATATGTGATAATGAAAGGACGTAGTTTTGTCACGTAGAGTTTTTTAGTGCGCTTACATCACTGCAGCGTGAAACCAAAACTTAGCGGATCAAATGCAGCCTATACAATGCAACAAAAACATGAACCTGGATGGGAACATCAGTCTTTGAAGTTGGTCTGGTATTGAGCAAATGACCCAAACTAGTAGTCAGTCCGATGGAACAGAAAACATCGTAAAAAAGCATTGAGAAAGGTGACAAACGTCTGTCGACTTCAGCCCTATTCACACAGGATTAGGATCTTCTGAGGACCTCGTGTGATTTAGCATTTACCCCCCCACATCTGAGTTTCGTGTGGCGTATTTGCGCGGGATAAGCGAAGCCTGTTTTTATTTGAATTTACTGACATATCTCAGATATAGTGTTGGTTAGGTGGAGGACGACGGCCAGGACGAGGCCGCCCCACCGCACTTGGGTCGGGGTTCCGTGTATATTTTAGAGCTGAAGATCTTTTGCCCGGACCCGATGGGTTCGGTCGTGTTCCGTCTTAATTTCTATCATTTAACACGGGCTCAGGTGGTAAATGAGCGGTCATGTGATGCGTTTCAATTAGCGTGAAAACAGATGCTGAGGAGGTGAAACGGAGGCTGGCCTCTGGAACACTTATTTTATTTCTTTGTTCCAACTTCCAAGTGGCCGATAGCCTCCGTTAGTCATGAATAAATTATGTTAAAAATGTATAAATGACTCCCTTTATTGACAAAAGAGCTGTGTGTGTGTGTGTGCACATTTGAATGATGTCGGGCTGTAAACAGGTTCAGGCTTTTAAAAAGCTGTCATTCAAAATTTACTTGTCAGGCTTCTGTCAGGCCAAACTTTTAAGGCCCGATTACAGCTCTAATCTATCCATTTTGCGCACAGGAAACAAAATCCTTGAAGAAATTATACAGACGATTCGCACGGGGCTAATATTATCCCAGGACCTCGGTGTTCAGAGGACCATGGTAGCTCATTTGCGAGTGAATATTTACTTCACAAACTACAGACGTGGCCGATTCGCACCGGATTAAGATCATAGACCACCTCTGTAATTATTACAGATGACCAGAGGTCACCAGGTAATACTACCAGGTAGTACTACCAGGTAGTACTACCTGGTAGTACTACGCTGTGTTCCAGGCAACCCGTAACTCGTGTTTTCACAACCTCCTCCCTGTGAAAGTGTCCTGGAACAGCAGTCAGACCCATAACTTACTCCCCGTGAACTGGTACCAGATGGTTGTACTCCCAGTTACAGTTTTTGACGTCACACACACATATAAACAACAATGGCGCCCCCTGTTGATGCTGTACAGACGCCGGGGATTAACGTTGAGAAATAGAAATAGACATAAATAGGCAACGTAAAGTAATTCCGCACATTGTAATCAAAACAGTACACATACGATTGTGTACTACTACAGGTTATGTTTATCAAATGAAGCCCAAAATATGTCGCTGACTAGAAATCGCTAGCTAACTTTGTTGTGACTTTGCCTGGAACGCTACCAAGTCGTGAGTCGTGACTTGAAGTCGTGACTTGAAGTCGTAACTTACGGGCTAAAAATTGTGTCTGGAACGCAGTACTAGTCCCGTGCGAATATGGCTTTTGACTAACGTTAGTTGGAGAACTTATGCACCTGTTGGGCCACAGACTAAAGAACATGACACCACCCAGACTAGTTTCTGTTCCTAACCCTGATCTGGTTTATCAGAGACGTTAGCAAAGCTACACCGGACAGAAAATAAACCCAGCAGAGACAACCGATAGGTCAGACCTCCTCCTCATGGATGTAAAATAAATCCAACCATTCCAGATGCTGCACCGTTCATTCCTATGAGAGTTGAAGCCAAAAAAGTTAAACCGAATGATCAGTGCTGCTTCCTGCGGCCCAGGTAGCAGCACACTAGGCTTGCGTTGACAGACCTTCCTCCATAGAGCTGCAGAGGAAGGTCTGGCTTGTCCTCACAGCATTCCTGGATGGGAGAACAACGTGCTCTGGTTTGTTGGCATTTCTTTAAACCAATCACAATCGTCTTGGGCGGCGCTAAGCTCCAGACGGAGCTACGGTGCCTCTGCTAAATAGTCTCAGGAAGGAACTTGTTTTGGTGGAACATGTGTACGGTCTACAGTAGTTTTGGTCTTGCAACAGAAACCTCAGATTGGACAGATAGTCTAGCTATCTGTCTGGATTTACCCTGCAGAGATCTGAGGAGCAGTTAACCATAGTCCTCACAAATCCACCGGAGGTTAGAACGCCAACACAGAGACAGAGGAAGGGGACGGACATCCCTAGGTGGCAACGGAGTAATCTCGGAAGTGGAGCATCGTGGATATAGACCACAGGCACCGAGACGGCTGCTTCCTGTTTAGCGCTCCGTTAACTTTAATCGTGATAAAATGATTTAATCGTGTGGCTAAATGTTAGCAGACTGAATGGATCACATTCTGACAGTGAAACGAGTCATCATAAGTATCCACTGATTTACAGATGTCTCTTTCTCCGTGGCGGTCTGAAGGGGAAAAAGTCTTTTTGCGCCAGAGGTGTCACATGACAGACGCAGAAGTCGTAATTTCACCTTTTGGCCCAGAAGCAGAATTTAATATTCAGGCTGTGACACAGGTTGCTGTGTGGTCGCTGCTTTAAAAATGTTTGTTTTGCATGATTTGCTAAACTCTGTGATGACCTGAGGAACTTTTTACTGACTTTTGAAGAGCTTTATGTCAACAAGAAAGTGACAAAAGTGTCGGAGAAAGCACGCAGTAATACAGTCAAAGACATTTGGCGATTTAAGACCCTTTTTAGGGGGGCTCAAGCAAGTCGAATGACGAACGCTGTGCATTCAATTCAGCTCACGTTGCACGTAGGGCTGTCCTCGACTAAAGAACTTCTTGAGTGGACTAACACTTATAGGATTTAGTCGACTAATGGATTAGTTGATTTAATCGACAGAGCTGTGCTCTTTGAGAGGTGGTTAAGACTAGAAAAGCACAATATAAATGTAGTTAATTAACCATCTGTAAAACTGAGTTTCTCCACAATTAATCCTGCAAAAGCACCACTTTAAATCTTGTGTTTACCATAAATGTGCTCAGAAGTTTCTTGGAAATAAGTAATTAAGCATGAATAAGCATAAAAAATGACTAATGGACTAGAGAAATCTTAGTCGACTAAGACCAAAACGACAGATTAGTCGACTAATCGATTAAGAGGTGGCAGCCCTACTTGCACGGCGTTCGTGATTCGACTGGTCGTGACTGTTTTCCAAGATGGCGCCTGCTTGTATACGTGAACGCTACTGTCTTTTATAAACTATCTTTTTAATAAACTGTCTGTACACTTAGAAAGTTCTCAATGCTTGTGTTTACATGTAGGGACCCTCATTATGCTACTGTTGAAGCGTGGTGATATTTTGAGTCTTGTTAGGAAATAAAGATTTCTTTTTACTTTACCCTCTGCCCCGACGACTAGCGTTATAAGCTAATTAGCGGTTTGCGATAAAACTGGTCAAGTTCGATTAGCATGAAAACATGTCCCAGAGAACGGTCGACTCGGTACACGTTATTAACCCCTAGGCTCATTTTGGGTCTGATTTGTCCTTTAAATACAGTTACAGTAAAATACAAATCCACTTAAGAAGAGGGATACAAATACTGGGAATGCATTGCAGAGTGAAGAACTTTAAAATATGAAAAAACAGATCAGATTCTTGGTTTTAAGAGCATTTTTTTGTCAGAATATTTTCTGCCTCCCGGCTGTTTCCTGCCTGAGAGTGGGTTGGAGGTTTTTGTACGAGGGTTTTTCACTGTGTTGGGGTGGTCTCCACGCTGACTGAACATCCACACAGAGCTGAACAAAAACCCCCAGTCTGCTTTAAACTCTCTGCCTGCAGTCAGGGAACATCCAGAACCAACCATGAAACATCCAAACACACGTTGTGTTGCAGGTAAGACCTCATCTTCTGCTTATTTGTACCTAAAAACCCTCCTATCTGCCCTTCTTTACTCAACCTATGCCTCTGCTCGGCTGCTGACATGTCAAACATTCTCACATTTAACACATAAAAACACAACTGTACTGCACTGTAACTGTGTGTGTTTGTGTGTCTGGGTTTTGCAGCTCCGCGTGTGTTGATGGATTTGGGATTTTTAACATTTTGAACGTTCTCCGAGGCTGATTGACAGCTCTGGGTTTTTGTACGAGGCTGTATCACTGTGATGCTTTAGTGTTTGGGATGCCGATCAGTCTCACCGTCACTCCTAAAGGTAAGAAAACTCTCTTTCTACGGATTAAATACATTAACAGGGTGGGTTTACTTCTGGATTTGAGATTTTATGTTTTAAAGCAGGGGGTGGGGGTCAAACTCAGCTTCAGTAAGAGCAACATATCCAGGGGCCAGACGTGTAACATGCTTTCATTGTGAAAAGTCCAACATCTCTGACTGGATTACTGCTTTCTCCGACACTTTCGTTGCTTTTTTTCCCGACTTTTATCGCATTTTTGTTGACGTAAAGCCCTTCAAAAGTCAGCAAAACATTCCTTAGTCACGATGGACTTCAGCAAAATCATGCAAAAACAAAGAGTACGTTTGTAATAGCTGTTAACTCGCAGCCTGAATGTTAAAACTCTTCTTCTGGGGGAATTTAGGAGTCTCAAAGTCTGCGAATCGGCCAAAAATTCGGCTCAAAGTGTCGGGTAGATGCTGTTTGGGGTTTGGTGCACAACTAGATTAAAGTTATTATAAAGCTAACAACCCTAAGGATACTTGAAACAGAAAATCTAAAACAGACAACATTTATTGGAGCCTAAAAGAAGTCCTGAAATAATGTTTTTTAAAGTTACAGACTTAACCCTCCTGTTGTCCTTGGGTCAAACTTTCTATATCACAACTATGACAGAAGAATGTTGGAAAAAACTACAAAAACGCAGGAAGAAAAGGATGGATTAAAAACCTGCCAGGGGCCTCGAGTTTGACCGATGTTTGACAACTTTATAAATCAGTAAAACCTTAATATCCACGTCTATTACAAGGGTGTAACGATGCATCCAGAACGGGTTAGAAATGGCTGAAAGAGAGCAACAAAAACGTTAAAAAAAAGCAGCGATAATGTCTAAAAAACGTAGAAGCTATAAGTTTAGAGTCAGGTTTAATTGTAAGTGATATGAAAGTTATGTTGTAAAGTAAGAAGTATGGTAAAGTTGAAGTTCTAGGGCTGTAACATTGCATCATGACTCACTAACAAAACGTCCTAGGGTCTACTTTAGATATTATTATATACGTTGGATATTTCTCTAATGTTCCCGTTTACTTGCAGCTGTGCAAAACACACGAGACGATAGAAATGAAGACAGAAACTAAACTAAATAACTAAAATAAGACTGGAGAAAGTCACACAGAGATGTGTTTTCAGGCCCAATGTAACAATGAAGGTGTAAAGATTAGGGAACAACGATGAATCGTTTTCAAATTGCGATTAAAAAGAATGCGGTTCACTAATCGTGAAGACCGCCGTTAATCGAATGTGAAATGTTTAGTTGAACGTTTGGTGTTTGACATCAAACATTGGATTTAACATTTTGTATTCCTCTTCTCATTATTATATTATATATTAATATACATTTCAAAAGATCAGTGCTGGAATAATGTTACATACCACAGATTGTTTACAGAAAAGTCCTATTTTCATTGGGTCTTTCATTTATTTTGTATTACTTTATTTAGCATGATCTTAGAAGGTGCAATATGTAGCATAAAAAATTCACAAATCAAATCGTAATTGCATTATCTGGCAGGAAAATCGCAATTAAATGTTTTCCCAAAATCATGTAAAGATTATGACCGGTTGAATGTGGATGCAGTTTTTCTCTACGTCGTCTTAGTTTATTCATCTGAAGAAACTTATTCCTGTTCATGGAGTTATTCTGATGTTGGATTATAATCTTCCAGAAATTTGGCTCTAAGTGTCGAATAGTTGCTGTTTGGAGTTTGGTGCACAACTAGATTAAAATAATTGTAAATTTAACAACCCTAAGGACGGAATAAAAACCTGCCAGGGGCCTCGAGTTGGACAGATGTTTGAAAACATTATAAATCATTAAAATCTTAATATCCACATTTATAGAAATGGCGACAAAAACGTCAAAAAAAGCAGCAACAATGTCTAAAAAAAAGCGTAGAAGCTATAAGTTTAAAGTCAGATTTAATTGTAAGTGAAGTCGCAGCATGATATGAAAGTTATGTTGTAAAGTAAGACGTATGTCAAAGTTTATGTTCTAGGGATGTTACAAAGAAAATTGATAAAAGAACTTTGAAAAAAGTGACAAGGAAGTCGGAAAAAAGTTTTAAAAAAGTCAAAAAGCGCAGAAAAAAATCGACAAAGACATCATATAAAGTGATAAAGCACATCGGGAAAAGCGACAAAAACTTTGAAAAAAGTGACAAAAACTCGAAGAAGAAAAAGTGTCTTACGGTTCTAATTTAAAATTTTTACCCAGAGACAACATGACTTAGGATGAAATCAGAGACACAAAATGTAGATTTTACAAGAAATGAAAGATTCATATTCACACAGGACGTCCTGGGAAAGTCGGAGAATATCTGAAATAATGTTTTCGGTCAGTTCAAAAGTCTGAAATAATCCAGAACGCTGCAACATTTGACTGTAGGTCCTCGGTTTAGTTTCTGCTACAGTATATGTATATATGTAAATAATAATGATAACACATTTTGGAAACAGTTCATTCTTTTGGATTGTTGATTTTGAAGAAGGCTGAAAATGTAATTTTAATCAAATCTTACAGTTAACCCTCCTTTAGTCCTCCGTTTTCAAAAAGTCCGAAATTTGGGGTTTCTTTCAACCAAATTGTCAAATAAATAAATAACTTGGACGGTTCCCTGCAGCACTCTTCAGAAGGAAAATAAATGATCAGATCACTACTTTCACTGCTTTTGTAGCACTGGAAAAAAATAAATGAAACAACATTGAAAAACAAATCGACAAAAACGTCGAGAAAGGTGACAAAAAAATTGGGGGAAAAAAAAGTGACAAAACAAACTTCGGGAAAGTGACAACAGTGTTAAAAAAAGAAGACCAAATTGTTTAAATTTTTGACCCAGAAAACCAAAAGGTTGCAGGTCGACAGGACGACGACACGAGGGTTGGTTTATCGTAGCAGAAATTCAGAATTCAGCTGAAATAAAATAATAATAATATAGTTTCTATAAAAACTAAAGAACTTCAAACTGTTTCAGTTCAAACTCATGAAAGAGAAATCTAACAACATTTATTAGAGCCACAGTCCTGAAATAATGTTTTTTTAAAGTTACAGACTTAAATAGTTTTAAATCCTTCCAGTGGAATCCAGTCTGTCAGCTCTTAAACAGTGTTTAAACAGCCAGAACAAAGTAGAACTGAGACAGTTTGTAATTATTGAGCTGAGTTAACTCTGCTGTTGTAATCGGGTCAAATTTTGACCCAATTTTGAAAACTTTCTATATGAGAATATGACAAAGGACATTGAAAAAAGGACAAATGGGCTACAAAGCTACAAAAATGCTGAAAAAAGTGACAACAAAAAACATCGCCAAAGGTGACAAAGAAATTGTTACAAAAAATCATAAAAAAATGCCAAAGAATTGGAATAAAATCGACAAAAACGTCAATAAAAATGTTAAAATTTCGACCGAGAAAAACCCAAAGCTGCAGGTCGACAGCGAGCCTACAGGAGGTTTAAATTAATTTAAAATCCTTTGAGTGGAATCCAATCTGTCAGCTCTTAAACAGTGTTTAAACAGCCTGAACAAAGTAGAACTCAGACAGTTTATGATTATAAAAATGAAATGCAGCTTAACGTGTTTGAATGAAAATGGAGAACAAGTTAAACAGGATCCTAGCTGCAGAGTTAAAAGGCTCTTAACCCTAAACCATAAAATATTGTGAGTGATTTATGGAATCTGTCAGAAAGTGCTAAAATGTTTTCCGAAACGGACTTTAAATAACATCTGGTTGTTCCTAAATTCAGTTTAAAGTCTCCCGTTTGTTTTCCCGTCACCGTGCACGTTACTATGGGTCAACATTTCAAATGAAAACGGTTATTTTCCCCAAGTTTTCTGTCACTTATTCTGATGTTTGTTGATTGACTTTTTTGTCCTTTTTTTCAACGTACTTATATCAATTTCTTTTCTTCAAATGCTATAAAATTGAAAAAAACACCCAAATTCAATAATAGTAGTGAACTGATCATTTATTTAACTTTTGAGGAGCGTTGTGTTGAACAATCCACTTTTTTTTTTTTGGACGATTTGGTTGAAACAAAACCAAATTTCTGATATAGAAACTTTTTGAAAATGAGTCAAATTTGCCCCCGATGACACCAAGAGAGTTAAAACAGTAGACGTCAAAAGACTAAATGTTGACATGAACCCATCTGTGAGCCACTCAACATCCTCTGATCTGAACTATTAGTCAAAATGATTCATAATTTCAGCTTTTTCTAACTCAAAAAATTAGCTTTATTGACCATAAATCAAATAAAAAAGCATTGAAATAAGAATAAAAAATGTCAAAAAAAGTTCATTTTCAATTTTGACCCTGTGGCTGTCTGACGGGAAGACAAAACAAGGGTTACATTAATTTTGAGTCACTGTGATTCACAATGTTATAAAACAATAGATGAAGACATCCACTTTGGCTGGATATTACATAATGCACCATATTATAACATGTTGACATTTTATTACATAATGCGTTGTTACAAGGCAGACTTTTAGTCCTCTTTTAGTTAATTTATGAATGATCACTGGTCTAAGGAGCGCTGTGTGGATCTGGATCATCCTGTTACACACACACACACACACACACACACACACACACACACACACACACACACACACACACACACACACACACACACAGACAGACAGACAGACAGACAGACAGACAGACAGACAGACAGACAGACAGACAGACAGACAGACAGACAGACCCTAAGCCCCTGTTGTGTGTTCCCGTGCAGGTCCTCCCTTGGATCCGAACCTATTCATCCTGAGTCCTCTGCAGCCCGACGGCTTGAACAGGACGTCCCAGGACTCGCTGGGTCCCGAGGTCTGTCTGGCGACTGATTTCCGTCCGAAAGAAAACGAGACAATGGGCGATATGGTTCTGAACCAGAAGGACGGTCCGGTCAGAATAAACACCACCAGCAGCGCCCCTCTGTCCAAGAAGCAAAACCGGAACTACGTCTTTGCCGGATTCACCAACCGGAGCATCTACTCCTGCGAGATGAACGGCACGCCGGAGAACAACGACAACCGTAAGAAGACTTTAAATCTGAAATAATAATTTGATCGTTAACCCTCTAAAGTCCACGTTCATCTTGCAGACTTTCTATGCGTTCATTTCTTTCTCTTTTCTGCAGCGTCGTAACTGTCCACATGCATGATGTCTTTCTTTCAGCACAGTCTGAGCTACATGTCTGACATTTCAATTTGTCAGTTAAACAAAGTGTAAAGCTGTCAGTAACACAGACGACAACATGCATGACAAAAGCATTTATAAATTAGTAACAGTTTTTTTTCACTATGTAGGCCAATATGCACACATAAAACAGAAACATGTAAGAACTATTTACATGCACAGGGATTATATTCCTTCTTTTTGTGTCTTCGAAAGTCTGTGAATCCCTGAAAAAGACACACAAAAACACACACACACACACACACACACACACACACACACACACACACACACACACACACAGACAGACAGACAGACAGACAGACAGACAGACAGACACACACACAGACACAAAGACACACACAGACACAGACAGACGGATACACACACACACACACACACACACACACACACACACTAGTTTTCTCAGCTTGTCTCTACATGATATATAATTAAAACTGTTTGTATTTACTGATCAATAGACGGACTCCAGAGGGTTCATTTTATGCGTTACGGCCCAGATCGTGAGAGGAAAAGGAAGCAACATAAGGGCCTAGAAGAAGGGCCTAAATATATCCAAAGAGGACTAAATCTCTAAACTACACAAACAAACACATAAACAAAACCTCATTAATTACTTTTAACTTTTTAACTTTAACAAGATAAACATCCAAAGTAGCGTCTCTTACAGGTTTAACAACACGTACTCTTCCCTAGTAGATTTCTGACATTAACTGTCTTCAATGTTCTGATTTGCAAGTTAAAGGGTAACTGCTGTTTTCTTTTTCAACCTGGACCTTATGTTCTCATGTTTTTGTGTCTAAGTGACTGATGGGAACAACAATCTTTGACATTGGTCCAGTATTAATTAGTTTCCGTCCACTAAAAGTCCTGTTGTTGCCGCTGACAGACTCAGATTATTATTTTAAGTGTCTGACAAGGAGGGAAAGTGTTCCTAAAAGTGTAACTCTGTAGGGAAAGGATCCCTACAGAGATAGAGCTTTAAAACCTCTTTAAGACCGTTCTGTTTAACCAGAAACAGCTCTGAAGTCGCCAGCGCTAAAGCCACCAGACTCCATTTAAAAAAACAATACTTTTAGTGTGTATAGAGCCAACATATTTTCACATGTAAACCAGTAAACTGTGTTTATTTTAACCAAAACTAAAGTTGTGATTGTTGGAAAAGTGAAAAACAGCTAGTTTTATTTTGTTTCTATCGACTTTGAATGAAGTGTATTTTATGATGCTAAAATTACTGATTATTTACATTGAGTCTGGTGGGTTTAGCCAACGTAATTTCGCGGATGTTTTTATGTTTACAAAAAAGGATCGTACTTTTTAACAGAAAGGACGACCTCCTTAGAAATCCATCCCATAATGTTCAGAATATTAATCTGAGTCTGTCAGCGGCAAAACAAGCAATTTGTGAAGGTAAATACAAGCTGAACAATGTTTCTCCATCTCTCTTAATACTGGACCAATGTCAGAGATTGTTGTTCCCATCAGTCACTTACACACAAAAACATAGGAAAAAAGGTAGTTACCCTTTAAATTTGACAGTGTTTGACACCTTTTTTCATGTGATGTTTTAAAATGTTTCTGACTCTGTCTCTGATGTGATTTCTGTTTTCACTGACCAGGCGAGTTGTGTGCCGACTTCCATCCAGGTGAGTCCCCAAACGCCTGAACAAAAGTCACAGATTCAGAGTGAAATGTGTTCAAACTTCCAGACTCAACATGTTGTTTTTTCTTTTTGAACAGAGAAAGCCAAGCTGAACTTCTACCTGTTGGTGATGAACGGAGTGAGAGTGGTGTTCACCAAAACTCTGGCCTTTAACACCATCCTTACCATCAGAGCCGTGCTCTTCTGACACCTGTGACCGCAACGTTGGAAAAACAACCGTTAAGGTCCTTGCACACTGAGGCCGAAATTTTTTTTTGCGTTTCTTTGTTTCTGCCGTCCTTAAAATTCTTCACGCACAGAAACCTTGCACACTGAGTTCGATGCATATTGATTTATCCAAGGACGTAACTTTGGGTTCAACATTGACGACACTGCGTAGCCAGGATGCATCTTCTTACATAGCCGGGGTGCGTCTTCTTGCGTAGCCAGGATGCGTCTTCTCACATAGCCAGGGTACGTTTTCTCACGTAGACGGGGTGCGTCTTCTTGCGTAGCCAGGTTGTGTCTTCTTGCGTAGCCAGGTTGCGTCTTCTCACATAGCCAGGATGCGTCTTCTCGTGAAGCCAGGAGGCGTCTTCTCACATAGCCAGGGTACGTTTTCTCGCGTAGCCAGGTTGTGCCTTCTTGCGTAGCCAGGTTGTGTCTTCTTGCGTAGCCAGGTTGCGTCTTCTCACATAGCCAGGATGCGTCTTCTCGTGAAGCCAGGAGGCGTCTTCTCACATAGCCAGGGTACGTTTTCTCGCGTAGCCAGGTTGTGCCTTCTTGCGTAGCCAGGTTGTGTCTTCTTGCATAGCCAAGGAGCATCTTCTCACGTAGCCAGGGTGCATCTTCTCACGTAGACGAGGTATGTCTTCTCGCGTAACCAGGGTGTGTCTTCTTGCGTAGCCAGGATGCATCTTCTCACATAGACGGGGTATGTCTTCTCGCGTAACCAGGGTGTGTCTTCTTCCGTAGCCAGGTTGTGTCTTCTCGCGTAACCAGGGTGCGTCTTCTTGCGTAGCCAGGTTGTGTCTTCTCGCGTAACCAGGGTGCGTCTTCTCGTGTAGCCAGGATGCGTCTTCTCACATAGCCAGGGTACGTTTTCTCGCGTAGCCAGGTTGTGTCTTCTTGCGTAGCCAGGTTGTGTCTTCTTGCGTAGCCAGGTTGTGTCTTCTCGCGTAGCCAGGGTGCATCTTCTCACGTAGACGGGGTGTGTCTTCTCGCGTAACCAGGGTGTGTCTTCTTGCGTAGCCAGGTTGTGTCTTCTTGCGTAGCCAGGGAGCATTTTCTCAGGTAGCCAGGGTGCGTCTTCTTGCGTAGCCAGGTTGTGTCTTCTTGCATAGCCAGGGAGCATTTTCTCAGGTAGCCAGGGTATGTGTCCTTGCGTAGCCAGGTTGCGTCTTCCTGCGTAGCCAGGGTGCATCTTCTCACGTAGCCAGGGTGTGTCTTCTTGCATTTTGGCACCGGGACTACCTGAAGAAGTTGCACTGCCCTCACTCTGTCTCCATCACTACACCGTTGCTCTCCTTTTTCTGTCTGTGTTTTTATATTCCCCTCTTCCACTCTCCTCCTCATCATCATCATCCTCCTTGATGCTACCATCTGACCTGTCACCTGTAGATTTTCTGAGTTATAACATGATACGTTGCACTCTCCAAGCATCTTTCTGTGTTGCACTTCTGGATTGGTTCATACCAATTCCTTGTCAAAACATCTCAAAATGTTTGTTACAGATGCGAAATAAAGCAGAAAATGTAACCCGTTCCAAATTATTACCCCTTTTATGAGGGATGAAACTTTTGGAGGCAATGTGTAAACGTGATGGACATGTGAGGTCGTATTTATTTTTTTATTGTCCGAAAATTTCGGACACAGTTTGCAAGGGCCTTTATGGTTTATCACTGTTGTCATCAGTGATCAACAGACCCAAACGGATTTGTTTTTTACAGTTGTCAGCAGCACAATCCAAAATGAAGATCTGCAGAATTTAGCGGACTGTTTTGCTGCTTGGGGTGAAGATGTGTTACCTTTTATTTCGTTGAAAATATGCGTCTGGCCTTGGTCATGATTCATCCAAAAAAAAGTGTATTTTTTCACATTTTGATAGACTTGTTTGAGATTTGTTTTCACTGTTTGTATATCTTTTATAAGTTTTTTTCTTTATTATTTGCTGTACTTTTCACACTTGTATTTGTTTTAGAAATTGGGTTTGGTTATAAGTGGGGTGCTTTTCTCCAGCATTTGAGCATTTTCTCTTGTTTTTTCCTATAATAACAATATTTTTGATAATGTATCTTGAGTGTTTCTGTACATTGTGTCACCTGATTGATTGACTTCAGAATGATGCAGCTAATTTTGAGCTTATATGCCTAGTTTCCAGCTTGAAATGTTACCGGTTTATTCCTAATAAACGTTGAGCAGCTTTAATTCTGGATGGTTTCTGCACAATCTTTTCTTTTTTTTCTGTTTGTGAGTAGGATGAAAAACCAGCAGGTTTCTGTGGAGTTCAGTTGTAAACATCTGGTTTGTTGCTGAGCAAGTGAATGATTTCAGATATTTCCTGTCTGTCGACACAGATTTAAGAGCAGCTTTTCATACAGTAGATGATGGCGTCTTTATAAACACACTTCAAGGATACCTCAGGGATCAATTCTGGGACCATTCTTACTTTCTTTATAGACCCCTTTTTAGTTAGTAAATGTTGTGATGTTTTTCCACGTCTTTTTTTCCAGTTTTTGTTGCCTTTTTCAAGGTTTATTTTTTAAATTTTGAGTAAAAAAAACATTGACATTTCTTTTCATGTTTTCGAGGTTTTTGTTGCTTTTCTCAATACATGCAGACAAGGGACCTCCCTAGAAAGTTGGAGATCCCACCCCCCCTAATGTTGAACCCAAAGTTACTCCCTTGGTTCATAGTAAAGAGAAACTGACAGCGTATAAATTGCCTGATATGAAAGGTGCGCGATCGTTCCTGTCCAGTCCGCTCATTTTATTTCGTTTAATAGCTATCATTGTTCTTTTTTGTCTTGCAGTAGCAGCAGGTATGCAATAAAACACTGACTTGACATTTAAAGGTCCTCATGTAGGCAACTCTGTGCTGGCTTGTATCGGCCGTCTCCAGTTTTCCTGTTGTTTTGCCTCCAGCTAACACTGTGACGTAATTGTGAGGCTGGAACAAAAAGGGCCTTAATATGTTTCACCTTGTCACGTTAAGGGCCCTATCTTGCACTCGGCACAGCGCAGCACAAAGCCTGACACAAGTGTCTTTGCTAGTTTAAGACTGACGCAGTTGTCAATTTCCCGTCCAGCGCGCACGTGGTTTAAATAGCAAATGCACCTGCGCCCATCTGTGGCCCATGGGCGTGCTGGTCTTACAGGGAGGTGTGTTCAGGTGCATTCTGGGCGTGCTGGTCTTACCGGGAGGTGTGTTCAGGTGCATTCTGGGCGTGCTGGTCTTACAGGGAGGTGTGTTCAGGTGCATTCTGGGCATGCTGGTATTACAGGGAGGTGTGTTCAGGTGCATTCTGGGCGTGCTGGTCTTACAGGGAGGTGTGTTCAGGTGCATTCTGGGCATGCTGGTCTTACAGGGAGGTGTGTTCAAGTGCATTCTGGGCGTGCTGGTCTTACAGGGAGGTGTGTTCAGGTGCATTCTGGGCGTGCTGGTCTTACAGGGAGGTGTGTTCAGGTGCATTCTGGGCGTGCTGGTCTTACAGGGAGGTGTGTTCAGGTGCATTCTGGGCGTGCTGGTCTTACAGGGAGGTGTGTTCAGGTGCATTCTGGGCGTGCTGGTCTTACAGGGAGGTGTGTTCAGGTGCATTCTGGGCGTGCTGTTCTTACAGGGAGGTGTGTTCAGGTGCATTCTGGGAGTATTGCTATCTTGAGGCAGCGGGAAGTGATCGCGCCATTGACCAACAAAAACCTGGTCTAAAGTCAATAATGCAGCATTTCATTGTTATTTTAACAGAGCATTAGTAAAATGCTCCTATTGGGTCGTGCACAGTGCGCACACACTATGCTTGTTACACACACAGGGAGGCACAGCAGCACACACACACACATGCAGAAGATTATTAATAAAAATATTACGGTGCAAATCCTCCATCATAACAGCAATGCTCCAAGGTCCAAACGCGCCTGGCTTTTAAAGGGAATGATGAGAGATGATCTCTGATTGGTTGATTGCATGTTACGCCCCAAAACACACCTCTGATTAATGAAGACACTAAGGACAACCCTTTAGGACCAGGCGCCCGGCACACAGACACTTTTTTCGCCGTCAAAACTAGCAAAAGTGGATTTAAACACACCCTAAACACACCTGCACCAGGCGCTTCACGCCCTGCGCTCAGATCGTTAATATTGGGCCCTAAGTCAGCATGATGTTGCATCATCATTACACAGACTCTGCATACTCTCTACGCAGATGACACACTGATTTATCTCCCAGATAACTCGCTGATTTGTTCTGTTAAATGTTTATCTGTTTGTTTACGGACAGATCAACTTTAATTTCCTAATCAGTCCTCTCTGTTTGTGTCTGTCAGCCTGTTTCTGTCTCAGTGCGTCTGTTGGTTTTCAGAGAAGTGGTTTCATCAGTTGAAACCACATTTCAACAGAAACCTGAAACTAGATAAAGATCAGACAGGAACTGAGAGCAGCTCGGTTTCATATCGACAGACTGACAGTTTGTTCACTGCTGGAGTTGTAAATGGGACACATTCAATCATTTAGTGATACTTGTTAAACTTGGGTTTCAATCAAACATTAACATAAAACCTGTATATTATCCACGTAGAGTTCAGCTGTTTCAGAGAACAGAAAGGCTCGGCCCTGGTATGTTTAAGGAATTTTTAAAAAAAATAGGTCTAATGTTGTTTGTGCGTCTCTCTGTCTGTGTGTGTCTGTGTGACACACACAGACACACACACACACATACACACAGACACACATATACACACACACACACTCAAACACACACACACACACACATAGACCCCCCCTCACACACACACACATACAAACACACACAGACATACACACAAACACAGACACACTCACACACACAGACACACACAGACACACAGACTCACACACACACAGACACACACACACACACACACACAGACACACACACACACACACAGACACATATACACACACGCACACACACAGAACCGCACACACCCACACACGCAGACAGACACACACACACACACACACACACACACACACACACACACACAGAACCGCACACACACACGCAGACAGACACACACCCACACACACACACACACACACACACACACATACACAGAACACACACACACACACACACACACACAGACGCACACACCCACATACACACACACACACACACACACACATACACAGACGCACACACACACACATGCACACATACACAGAACACACAAACACACGCACTAATAACAACAAAGACCCCCCCAGTACTGTGTGTATAGATAAATGAATGTGTCTTTGTATCTCTTTCAGTGATGGAAGCTGGTTGGAGTTCAGAGAGACGCTGCCATCTAGTGGACCAGAGAGACTTCATCAGTCTGATGCTCTCTGGGAGTTTCTGTTAGACTGTTTTCAACACACTCTTAGAAAGGGTGAAAAAAAACAAAAAAACAAGTAAGACAAAAAAAAGAAGAAAAAAACCAACTAAAATCTTAAAAAAGCAGCTACATTTTAAGGAAAGCTACAAAAGCAACAAAAATGTCAAACAAAGCGACAAAAACTTTAACAAGAAAGCGACACAAATGCCCCAAAAATCATCAAATAAAGGCGAAAGAATTTTTTAAAGCGACAAAAATGTCCCAAAAAAATGTAAAAGCAATAAGAAAGTCCATAGTTCAAATGCCTCTGTACGCAATTGGATGAATTGAGTTGCAGGACAACCAATCAGAGCAACGATCCGGGTGATGTAGCAGCGACAGCGGCATCAACGGGTTTCTGCCGCCATGTTGGATGTAAACAAGAAGCTGCTTGGTTGCTTCTCTATCGTCACCGTGTTAAACACGCTCAGTAGCGCGCCAGCCAGCGGATAAGCCAGTTTGTGATTGGTCCCCGCTAAATTGTAACAGAAGCAGGATAGATAAACGTTCAGGTTTCCAGCCTGAGCTGCAGGGAGGAATCAAACCCCCGGCAGATCGGACTGGTTTACCCAGGCTAGACGTCGGATTGATTGATGCAGGAGTTGGAGTGTATCCTGTCAGACTGAATGATTTTAGGTCACAGGTGAAGAAACAGGTCACATCAGTTGTTCTCTTTCCTTCCTGCCTGTTACAGCAACTATAAATGTTTTACTGCTGGAGTTCTAATCTCAGAGGGAAGACGAAGAAGAGGAGTCCTGAACCAACAGGTACAATCTGTCTCTCTAGTGCAGCGCCGCGAAAACAAAAGGCTCCGAGAGTCATTAAAGATCCAAACCAACCAGCCGCTATCTTCACGGTTCAATAGATCGATTGATAACTCCGTTAACTTGAAGTTCTGTTCATGGCCGGTCAGCAGTGGAGGCAAATGCTCCGGCGCCGGGAGTCCAAACGAGTGAAAGACCCAAAAAATCAAGACAAATTTCGGGTAAAAAACAAAGATTTTGAAACAACAAAAATGTTGGGAAAAAAAATACAAAAACAGCGGAGAAAAACTTACTTACTAACTAACTTCTGTGTCACACGACTGTTTTGAACTCGTTTTTAAAGTTTTTTTTTTATCTGTTTAGGCCGAAGTGGCCGAGCGGAGCAGCCTGAAATTGATTATGGGACGCCGAGGAGCGTTTGTTTTGGACGCCTGCTGAAGATCATGGACTCCGCGTGATGCTTCTGGTTTTTGGGATGTTGACTTTACAGGAAGTGGATCCTGACATGGACGCTCGGTGAGTTTCTGTCGCTGGCGAGTGGAAACAAAACCAGAGTCTAGTCTTAGCTACACGACCAGAGCTGCCTTCTGAGTGAAGATATAAAGACTTTAAACAATATTTATAAGGGTAGAGGTGTTTCAAACAACCGTCACAAAGAAATGACGTAAAAACACACCAAAGAAAGCGACAAAAAAACCTTCGAAACAAGCGTCAGAAACGTAAAACAAAAATCAACAAAAAGTTTGAGGAAAGCAACAAAAATGTCGAAATATTTTTCACTTTCTGACACTTTAGACTCTTGTTTTAATTCAGTCTTTTGCTACAAGATCAAAGCTGCTTTCTGTGTGAAGATATAAACATATTAACATTGATATTTATAAGAAGATATAAACACAATAACATTAATATTCATAAGAGCTGTTTTAAACAAACGTCACAGAGAAACAAGACGATGAATATTTAAGTTGAGACAAAACAAATGTAAAAAAACCTACACAGCAGACATTTAAAAGCCTTTTGGCTAAATCTGGCATCCATAACCTGTTTATAATCATCTATAACCAATTTATAATCATCTATAACCTGTTTATAATCATCTATAACCTCTTTATAGTCATCTATAACCTGATTATAATCATCTATAACCCGTTTATAATTATCTATAACCGTTTATAATCATCTATAACCCGTTTATAATCGTCTATAACCTCTTTATAGTCATCTATAACCTGATTATAATCATCTATAACCTGTTTATAATCATATAACCCATTTATAATCATCTATAACCTCTTTATAGTCATCTGTAACCTGTTTATAATCATCTATAACCTGTTTATAATCATATAACCCGTTTATAATCATCTATAACCTCTTTATAGTCATCTATAACCTGTTTATAATCATCTATAACCTGTTTATAATCATATAACCCGTTTATAATCATCTATAACCTGATTATAATCATCTATAACCTGTTTATAATCATCTATAACCGTTTATAATCATGCGTTTTATTCATTTTAACGGTCCAGAAAGCATCAAGAGAGAATCCGAGTGAGAGCAGCAGTTTTTGTCCCAGAGAGAGTTACTGTGTGACAGATCAGGGAGGGAACCGACTTTCTTTCGGCAGAGAAACCAAACTAACGGTTGAATCTGGTAAGATTCATCTTTTTATATTTAAACATTTACAAACACACACAAACACGTTGAAGAAATTAACAAAACTACAGAAAAAAGTGACAAAAACTTTAAAGAAAGAAACAAACGTCGAAGAAAGTCTCAAAGACGTCAAAAAGACACAACATTTATTTTAAAAAGCATCAAAAACTTCAAACAAAGCAGCTAAAATATAGAAGAAAGTGACACAAAGTCTGAAAAAAGTTGTTTATGAGCGTTTTCTAAGCGTTTTATGAGCATTGTTGTGCGTGAGGTTTTGTGTCAGCTGTGAGTCGGTGTGTGAGAGGAACTGGAGACAAGATGATTTTCGGGAGAGGAACTCAGCTCAGAGTCGACTCCGGTAAGACGGCAACATGTTTCAAACTTTATTTAAACTTTATCTAAAACATCTCTTATCAGGTAACTTGTTTTGAACAAAAATGACTGAATCTGGAAAGAGATTTTCTGGATTCAACACATAGAAGAAGCAAAACAAATAAAATAAAAAAGGCGATAATAAAACTGACAAAAAACCCACAAAATGGGTTGTTGTTTGGACAACAAAAAAAGTGACAAAAAAGACAAATATATGACCAAAAAAGCGACCAAAATGTCAAATCCAAACAATCAATATCTAGAGAGCAGGGAAACATTTAGTTGAAACATTAACTCAACTTTGTTTTGTGTCTGAATTTAATCATTCAGTTAAATGTTAAAACTCTGTTTTTCTGAATGGAGTTTGGTTGAGTGAGTTTGTGTTACAATGCTTCATGTTGTGTGACTGGAACTGGAGATCGAAAGATAATCTTTGGAAGAGGAACGAGACTAAACATTGAACCCTGTAAGTAAATGATTCAGGTTATATATTACCTAAATATAATAATATATATGTTAGACAAAGATCTTACAATAAGTACATGCAAACATGAAGACACCACTTAGAAATCCCAAATCATAATCAATAAATATATCAACTGAGAAAGTATTGAAAGCGACAAAAACTTAAAAAAAGGGACAAAAAAGACAAATATACGACCAAAAAAAGACTAAAAAGTGACCAAAACGTCAAATCCAAACCATCACTATCTAGAGAGCAGGGAAACATTTAGTTGAAACATTAACTCAACTTTGTTTTGTGTCTGAATTTAATCATTCAGTTACATGTTAAAACAATGTTTTCTTAAATGGAGTTTGGTTGAGTGGGTTTATGTTACGATGCTTCATGTTGTGTGACTACTGGAGGAGGAAATCAAAAGATGACCTTTGGAAAAGGAACTAAACTAAACATTGAACCCTGTAAGTAACTGATTCAGATTATATAATACATAAATATAATAATATATCACACCTACATTCATGAAGACACCACTTAGAAATCCCAAATCATATCAACTGAGAAAGTTTTGAAAGCGACAAAAACTTCAAGAAAAGGGACTAAAAAGCGAAAATGTAAAATCCAAACATTAACTCAACTTTGTTTTGTGTCTGAATGTAGTCATTCAGTTAAATGTTAAAACTATGTTTTTCTGAATGGAGTTTGGTTGAGTGAGTTTATGTTATGATGCTTCATGTTGTGTGACTACTGGAGGAGGAAATTATAAGATGATCTTTGGAAGAGGAACCAGACTAAACATTGAACCCAGTGAGTAGAAATATATATTTATAAGAATCATCTTTAAGAACTAACTTTACAGAGTTTAGTTTGACTGAACAAAAACTTCAAACGGAGCAGCTAAAACATCGAAGACAGAGACACAAATTACGAAAAAAGTCTCAAAGACGTCAGAAAAGCATAAAAAATGTCAAAGAAAAGTCACAAAAAAAATGTCGGTAAAAAGCTGCAAAAACGTCAAAAACAAAACATAAAAAATATATAAATATACTTTGAAGAAAGCGACAAAAACGTGGAAACAAAGTGACGATATAAATGTTATAAATCTTCATTTGATGTTTGTGGAGTTTGAAGATCCAAAGTGAAAAGAGAAATTTAGAAAGAAATAAATAGATATGTGATTTATATTGATATATAACAACAAAGTTTATTTTTATAAGTAAAGATCACTGTAAGGTTACAGAGGCGACAGGACGTTTAGTTTTTGTCCCAGAGAGAGTTACTGTGTGACAGCTCAGAGAGAGAAACTTTTTTTCGGCAGAGGAACCAAACTAACGGTTGATCCTGGTAAGATTTATGTTTTTATTGATTTATAACTTAGAAACAGTGACTAAAACGTTTCAGAAAAGTGAAAAAAGTGACAAAAACTTTGATTAAAGTGACAAAAAACATTGAAAAAAGTGTCAAAAAAAGCAACATTTTAAAAAAGAAATTAAGTTAAAGTTTAAAAATGTAAATAAAAAAGCAACAACATTTAAAGAAAGCGACAAACATTGAAGAATGGGTCTAAAACATCAAACAAGGAAACAGCATTTTCCTCGAAAATCAGCAAAAAAAATTCATAAAGCGAAAAAAAAATTCTTTTCAAAAATTAAAAAATAACGACCAAAACTTTGAAGATAAACACAGATATGTAAAAAAAGCAACAATAATTTTTAAAAGTAGCAGTTTTTGTCCCAGAGAGAGTTACTGTGTGACAACTCAGGGAGGAAACCGACTTTATTTCGGCAGAGGAACCAAACTAACGGTTGAATCTGGTAAGATTCATCTTTTTATGTTTTAACATTTACAAATACACACAAACACGTTGAAGAAATTAACAAAACTACAGAAAAAAAGTTGAAGAAAGCAACACAAATGTTGACCCTTTAAACATGTCCATATGACTTGTTTGTGTCATTTTGTTTGAGTTTATTACAGTTTTTAGAGGAATAAGAGACATAAACCTTTGAAGAAAAAGACAAAAAAACATGTTTTCACGTATTAAAATGTGTCGATAGAACTCGTTTATTTCTTCATGTTTTTGTCATTTAGTGACTCGATAGAAACGGCAAAAAACGCGACAAAAACTTCAAAAACTTTGAAGAAAGCGGCAGAGGAACCAAACTAACTGTTGACTCTGGTTTTATTTAATCCAGTTTCTTCATTTGACTTTTAATCTGAGTTTAGATTTAGACAGAGAGAGAAGTTATAGAGTGAGAGTTACGAGGCGACAGAGAGTTTAGTTTTTGTCCCAGTGAGAGTTACGGTGTGACTCGTCAGGGAGAGAAAGTTTATTTCGGCAGAGGAACCAAACTAACTGTTGACTCTGGTAAGATTAATCTTTTTATCTTTTTACATTTAGAATACACACACAAACACGTTGATTCAAGTGTCACTAATGCATTATGGAACATCTATCTGAGCTCTGAAAACTTATGTAGTTATTAACCATTATTATTTACTATTATTAAATAGTGTCAAAAAAGTGTTTAAAAAATGTTTAAAAAAGCGTCAAAAGAAAGCTTAACATGAATTAAAGAGATTTGTTTAGAGGAGTTTATAACTGGAGCAGCTTCTTCTCAGAGAATGTTTAAAATGTTACAGAACAACAGAAGTTATTCCTCATATCTAAGTGTTTTATAAGCGTTTTCTAAGCGTTGTTGTGCGTGAGGTTTTGTGTCAGCTGTGAGTCAGAGTGTGAGAGGAAATGCAGAGAAGATTATTTTCGGGAGAGGAATTCAGCTCAGAGTTGACTCCGGTAAGAACATGTTTTAAACTTTATCTAAACTTTATCTAAACCAACCCTCCTAAAGGTAACTTGTGTTGAACCAAACTGACTTTAGGACGTAGAAGAAGCGACAAAAACATCAAAGAAAGAGACCAAAAAATGCCGGAAAAAGTGGTACAAAATTTACAAAAAAACGACAAAAAACATCAAGAAAAAAAAAGCAACAAAAACATAAAACAAATAACAACAAAAACGTTGAATAAAAAAGCAACAAATAGTAACTTGTGTGTTTAAATGAGTACTAAATGTTTTGTTTCCTTCAACATGAAAAAAATAAATCTGCTTACATTCTGCTACGTTACATTCCAACAAATCAGCGGATTTTTGGGGTTATTTTAGCGTCAGTTTGTCTAAAGAAGACAGAACGTTTGATTTGTCTTAAAAACTCAGCAACAAGCAACAAACATTCTCCTTAAATTGGAGATGTATTTGACCTGTCAACACTTTTAAAGTCACAGTTTAACAATCACAACAAGATGAAGTTGGAATAAGTCACAAAAAGTTGACAAAATCGACAAAAAAGCGACATAGAAGCAGCGTCTAGTTTTGTGTCAGCTGTGAGTCACAGTGTGAGAGGATCTGGAGAGAAGATTATTTTCGGGAGAGGAACTCAGCTGATAGTCGACTCCGGTAAGACGGGAAAGTAATAAATATTATTTCTTTTTTAACTCTTAACACAGCATAAATTATTCAAAATCCAAGAGATTTTATCCCTCACAAATCCTTTAAAAGTACGTAGAGTGAAAAGTTGCGTCTAACTCCCAGACAGGACACAAATCATCATTCAGTTAAATGTTAAAACTCTGTTTTTCTGAATGGAGTTTGGTTGAGTGAGTTTGTGTTACGATGCTTCATGTTGTGTGACTACGAATGTAAATAAGCTGATCTTTGGAAGAGGGACCAGACTAAACATTGAACCCTGTAAGTAACTGATTGAGATTATAAACATTATTTATATGAAGCATCTTTAAAAACTAACTTTACTTGTGTTGTTTGGACAACAAAAAAGTGACAAAAAAGCCGCAAAAAAGACAAATATAAGAACAAAAAAAGCGACCTAAACGTCAAATCCAAACAATCTAGAGAGCAAAGAAACATTTAGTTGAAACATTACCTCAACGTTGTTTTGTGTCTAAATTTAATCGTTCAGTTAAATGTTAAAACTATGTTTTTCTGAATGGAGTTGGCTGAGTTGAGTTTATGTTACGATGCTTCATGTTGTGTGACTACTGGAAGTCAGGCTAAGATGATCTTTGGAAGTGGAACCAGACTAAACATTGAACCCTGTAAGTAGAAATATATACAAACATTATTGACATGGCACATATTTAAAAACTTACTTTACTTTTGTTGTTCACACAAGAATAGAACAGAATAGAAGATTAAAAAGATAAAAAGCAGAATCATCAGCGTATCAATCTAAAGATTTTAACTCTGGAAACTTTAGACATTTAAGATTTCATTCAGACAGAAAAGTTTTAAGTTAAAATGATGTGTTTCTGAATTGAGTTTGGTTCAGAGAGTTTGTGTCAATAGAAGATGATTTTTGGAAGAGGAACCAGACTAAATATTAAACCTTTATAAAAAAGCAATAAAAAAAGTGACAAAAGCAGAAATAAACGACTAAAAAATCAACAAAAAGTGAAAAGAAAGCCCGAAACAAACGACAAAAAAACATGAGTGATTTGTAAATGGAGTTGAATGGTTGAGTTGAGTTTGTGTTCTGATGCTTCATGTTGTGTGAATACTGGAACTCAAAAGATAATCTTTGGAAGAGGAACCAGACTAGACATTGAACCCTGTGAGTAGAATATAAATCATTATAATACGTATTTATATCAGAGATACTTTAACAACAAACTTGACAGAGTTTGACTGAATATTTATAAAATAAGAGTAGCAGATAAAAAACAGAAGTTAACAACTGCTGACAGTGATGGAAATGATTCAAGCTACAAGTTTTGTTTTGTGTCTGAATTTAGTCATTCAGTTAAATGTTAAAACAATGTTTTCTTAAATGGAGTTTGGTTGAGTTAGTCTCTTAGTTTATGTTACGATGCTTCATGTTGTGTGACTTCTGGAGGATATAATAAGATAATCTTTGGAAGAGGAACCAGACTAAACATTGAACCCTGTGAGTAGAAATATATATTTATAAGAAGCATCTTTAACAACAAACTTTACAGAGTTTAGTTTAACTGAATATTTATAAAACCAGAGTAGTAGATAAGAAAACAGAAATAAAAAGATGCTGACAGTGATGGAAATGATTCAAGCGACAACAATGACAAAAATAATGACAATAAAAGCTCAAGAAAGCGACATTTTTCTCCATGAAGTTTGGTTGAGTTTGTCTCTCTGAGTTTATGTTACGATGCTTCATGTTGTGTGAATGCTGGAGCAGCAGATAAGATAATCTTTGGAAGAGGAACCAGACTAAACATTGAACCCTGTGAGTAACTGATTTACATCATTAACATTATTCATATAAAGCATCTTTAAAAACTATCTTTACTTGTAGTTTTAAGACAATGAAAAAAGTGACAAAATAGTGTCAAAAAAACAATCAATATCTAGAGAGCAGGGAAACATTTAGTTGAAACATTACTCAACTTTTTTTTGTGTCTGCATATAATCATTCAGTTACATGTTAAAACTATGTTTTTCTGAATGGAGTTTGGTTGAGTGAGTTTATGTTAAGATGATTCATGTTGTGTGACTACTGGAGGAAATTATAAGATGATCTTTGGAAGAGGAACCAGACTAAACATTGAACCCTGTGAGTAGAAATATATATTCATAAGAAGCTTATTAACAACAAACTTAGCGGCACAAATGCAGGAAAAATGGACAAAAAAACTGAAATGCGACAAAATTGTGACAATAAAAGCGACAAAAAACAGCAAAAAAGTGACAAGAAAGCATTATAAACATTATTTATATGAAGCATCTTTAACAACAACTTTACTTGTGTTTCGACAACAAAATAAAGCGACAAAAAACCCACAAAAGCAATAAATAAGCGATAAAAAAATGACAATAAAACTGCCAAAAAAAATCCCCAAATATGGCAAAAAAAACAATAAAAGAAGCAAAGTTTGTCTCTGAGTTTATGTTACGATGTTTCATGTTGTGTGAATACTGGAGGAACAGCAGCTAAGTTAATCTTTGGAAGAGGAACCAGACTAAACATTGAATCCTGTGAGTAGAAATATAAATTTATAAGAAGCATCTAACAACAAACTTTACAGTTTTTTTTTTTTATTTATAAAACCAGAGTAGAAGATAAGAAAAGAGAAATAAAAAGATGCTGACAGTGATGGAAATGATTCAAGCGACAAAAACGACAAAAATAACGACAATAAAACCTCAAGAAAGCGGCAACAATGCGACCATTTTTTTTCAAAAAGTTACTTTTTTCTGCATGAAGTTTGGTTCAGTTTGTCTCTGAGTTTTGTGTTACGATGCTTCATGTTGTGTGACTGGAGGTGCAAATCAAAATAAGCTGATCTTTGGCAGAGGAACCAGACTAATCATTGAACCCTGTGAGTAACTGATTTAAATTATAAACATTATTTATATGAAGCATCTTTAAAAACTAACTTTACTTGTAGTGTTTGGACAACAAAAAAAAGACAAAAAAGCGACAAAAAGTCAAATCCAAACAATCAATATCTAGAGCGCAGGGAAACATTTAGTTGAAACAGTAACTCAACTTTGTTTTGTGTCTGAATTTAATCATTCAGTTAAATGTTAAAACTCTGTTTTTCTGAATGGAGTTTGGTTGAGTGAGTTTATGTTACGATGCTTCATGTTGTGTGACTGGAACTGGAAATCAAAAGATAATCTTTGGAAGAGGAACGAGACTAAACATTGAACCCTGTAAGTAACTGATTCAGGTTATATATTACATAAATATAATAATATATACGTTAGCCAAAGATCTTACAATAAGTACATTCAAACATGAAGACACCGCTTAGAAATCCCAAATCATATCAATAAATACACCCACTGAGAAAGTATTGAAAGTGACAAAAATTTCAAAAACGGGACAAAACCTTGAAAAAAGGGAACAAATTTAAAAAAAAAAGTTAAATACAATATGTGTTAATACGATCAAACATTTGTTCAGTATCTCTACTAAAAGTTATTTCACCAGACCATAATTACTCAGATAAAAGTCTCAAATGTTAAAACAATGTTTTTCTGAATGGAGTTTGGTTGAGTTGAGTTTATGTCACAATGATTCATGTTGTGTGAATACTGGAGGAAATAAGATGATCTTTGGAAGAGGAACCAGACTAGATATTGAACCTTGTGAGTAGAATTATATATTTATAAGAAGCATCTTTAGTAACAATCTTCACAGAGTTTTTGTTTGTCTGAATATTTATAAAACTCAGAGCAGAAGATAAGAAAAGAGAAATAAAAAGATGCTGACAGTGATGGAAATGATTTAATCGACAAAAATTATGACAATAAAACCTCAAAAAAATGTTCAAAAAGTGAAATTTTTTTCACAAGTTTGGTTCAGTTTGTCTCCGAGTTTGTGTTACTATGCTTCATGTTGTGTGACTACTGGAGCGAATCAAAATAAGCTGATCTTTGGAAGTGAAACCAGATTAAATATTGAACCCTGTGAGTAACTGATTTACATTATAAACACGATTTATATGAAGCATCTTTAAAAACTAACTTTACTTATGTTGTTTGGACAACAAAAAAAGACTAATATACAACCAAAAAAAGACTAAAAAGCCAGGGAAACATTTAGTTGAAACATTAACTCAACTTTGTTTTGTGTCTGAAGTTAATCATTCAGTTTAATGCTGAAACTCTGTTTTTCTGAATGGAGTTTGGTTGAGTGAGTTTGTGTTACGATGCTTCATGTTGTGTGACTGGAACTGGAGATCGAAAAGATAATCTTTGGAAGAGGAACCAGACTAAACATTGAACCCTGTAAGTAACTGATTCAAATGATATAATACCTAAATATAATATATACATACGTACAATAAGTACATTCAAACATGAAAACACCACTTAGAAATCCCAAATCATAATGAATAAATATATCAACTGAGAAAGTATTGAAAGCAACAAAAACTTTTTTAAAAAAAAGGGTGAAAAAAAAGAAATGATTCAAGCGACAAAAACGACACGAATAACGACAATAACACCTCAAGAAAGCGGCAACAATGCGACAAAAAACGTTCAAAAAGCGACATTTTTCTGCATGAAGTTTGGTTCAGATTTTCTCTGAGTTTGTGTTATGATGCTTCATGTTGTGTGACTAATGACGGTTTGAATAAGATAATCTTTGCAAGAGGAACCAGACTAAATATTGAACCCTGTGAGTAACTGATTTATATTATAAACATTATTTATATGACTTTACTTGTGTTGTTTGGAGAAAAAAAAAGTGACAAAAAAGCCACAACAAAGACAAATTTAAGACAAAAAAGCGACCAAAACGTCAAATCCAAACAATCAATATCCAGAGACCAGGGAAACATTTAGTTGAAACAGTAACTCAAATTTGTTTTGTGTCTGAATTTAATCATTCAGTTAAATGTAAAAACTCTGTTTTTCTGAATGGAGTTTGGTTGAGTGAGTTTGTGTTACGATGCTTCATGTTGTGTGACTGGAACTGGAGGTCAAAAGCTAATCTTTGGAAAAGGAACGAGACTAAACATTGAACCCTGTAAGTAACTGATTCAGATTATATAATACATAAATATAATAATATATACGTTAGCCAAAGATCTTACAATAAGTACATTCAAACATGAAGACACCGCTTAGAAATCCCAAATCATAATCAATAAATATACCAACTGAGAAAGTATTGAAAGCGACAAAAATTTCAAAAACGGGACAAAACCTTGAAGTTAAATTCAATATGAGGATCAAAGATTTGTTCAGTATCTTTACTAAAAGTTAGTTCACTAGACCATAATTACTCAGATAAAAGTCTCAAATGTTAAAACTATGTTTTTCTGAATGGAGTTTGGTTGAGTTGAGTTTATGTTACGATGCTTCATGCTGTGTGAATACTGGAGGAGCAGCAGCTAAGATAATCTTTGGAAGAGGAACCAGACTAAACATTGAACCCTGTAAGTAACAGATTTAGACTCAAAAATATAAACTGAAAAAAAACGTTTTTAGCGTTGCTCTAGATGGAAAATTTGCAAAAGCGACAAGAAAATGACAAAAATTTATAAAAAAGCGACAAAAAGTAAAATAAAAAGCAACCAAGAAAAAACAACCAAAAGCAACAACAAAAAATTAAAAAAAATAAGCAAATTTTGCAGAATTCTGCTTCTGTAAAATGATGTTTTCTGAAATGGAGTTTGGTTGAGTTTGTCTCTGAGTTTGTGTTATGATGCTTTATGTTGTGTGACTTCTGGAGCGAATGTAAATAAGCTGATCTTTGGAAGAGGAACTAGACTGAATATTGAACCCTGTGAGTAACTGATTTACTTTATAAACATTATTTATATGAAGTATCTTTAAAAACTAACTTTACTTGTGTTGTTTGGACAACAAAAAAAATTAACAAAAAAGACAAATATAAGACCAAAAAAGACCAAAAAAGACTAAAAAGCGACCAAAACATAACATTTTATAAAAAAACAGGGAAACATTTTGTTTTGTCTATGAATTTAATCATTCAGTTACATGTTATGATATATCATTCTGAATGGAGTTTGGTTCAGAGAGTTTGTGTTACGATGCTTCATGTTGTGTGACTACGACTCAAAAGATGATTTTTGGAAGAGCAACCAGACTAAACATTGAACCCTGTAAGTAACCGATATCAATCTAAAATATTATTAATATGAGGCTCATTAAATCAGCACAAAAGAAGATTCAGTGTTACATTGTTGGGGAAACACTTGAATCTGATGTTTTAGTATTTTAATATTATCTATAGAAAGCATCTTTAACAACAACTTTACAGTGTTTTGTTTGCTGAATATTTATAAAACGAGAGTAGAAGATAAGAAAAGAGAAATAAAAAGCTGCTGACAGTGATGTAAATGATTCAACCCACAATAAAAATGACAAAAAAGTGACACAAATGCGACAAAAAAGTGACACAAAAGCGACAATAAAACGGCAAAAAAACAATGATTTGTAACTGGAGTTTGATTGAGTGAGTTTATGTTATGATGCTTCATGTTGTGTGACTACTGGAAACAAGTTAATCTTTGGAAGAGGAACCAGACTAAATATTGAACCCTGTGAGTAGAAATATATACAAACATTATTCATATGGAACATCTTTAAAAATTAACTTTACTTTTGTTGTTCACACAAAATCAGAATAGAAGTTTAAAGCGATAAAAAGCAGAATCATCAGCGTATCAACTAAACACTTAAACTCTTTTTTTTAGTGTCTTTACTCAGATCAACCATTGAACCCTGTAAGAAAAACTGGTTTAAATGTTATTTAAAGTTAAAAAGCTCGGCTGCAAAGCTAAAAAAGTTGACAAAAAGCGACAAAAACTTTGAAAAAAAACAGCAAAACTAAAATACGTTAAAAAGTGAAAAAAAAGTTTTAAAACTATATTTTTCTGAATGGAGGTTGCTTGAGTGAGTTTGTGTTACGATGCTTCATGTTGTGTGAATGCTGGCGGTGGGTATAAGATCATCTTTGGCAGCGGCACCAAACTTCATGTTAATGACAGTAAGTTGATTTATATTCATTCTGGGGTGAAAAACAAACTGGTTTGAATGTTATTTAAAGTTAAAAAGCTCAGCCTGAAAGCTAAAAAAGTTGACAAAAAGCAACAAAAACTTACAACAAAAATACTTTAAAAAAGTTGAGTTCTTTTTTGAAAACTGACAAAAAACTTAAGCAACAAATAAAAAACTTTAAGAAAAGTGACAAAAACGATCCATAATTTCCTTAATTAAGATTAAACACTAAAATACGTTGTTAAGTATACTTACAGGAAACGTTAAACATTTTAGATTTCATTCAGACAGAAGAATTAAATGTTAAAATGAAGTATTTCTGAATGGAGTTTGGTTCAGAGAGTTTGTGTTACGATGCTTCATGTTGTGTGACTTCTGGAGGTGGAAGTCAATACAAGATGTTCTTTGGAAGAGGAACCAGACTAAACATTGAAACCTGTGAGTAACTGATTTAGATTATTACCCAGAAACCCAAAAATATAACCTGTAGATTATTTAAGAAGCGTTGATCCAGAATGAAAAACTGCTGAATTTAGTGTTTTCTGGGTTTCTGCTTCAGGTGCAGATGTGTTACCATTCAGTTGAAAATCTAAGTTTAAATGTTCCTTTAAAGTTAAAGAGACAAGCTTTAAAGCAAAAAAGGTAAAAAATTGGAAAAAGCATCAAAGAAGAGTCAGTATGTGAGAGGAACTGGAGACAAACTTATTTTTAGGCGAGGAATTCAGCTGATAGTTGACTCCGGTAAAACGGGAAAGTAATAAATATTATTTATCTAAGAAAAATAAAAGCGGAAAAAAACAATACAAAAAATACAAAAAGCGACAAAACATGTTGAAAAAACATTGAAAAGCAGAAAAAAAACAGTTGAAAACATGAGGGTAAACATTATGATCATAAATACATCCATAAATGCAGATATTTAAAATACCATTTTTCTGAATGGAGTTTGGTTGAGTGAGTTTATGTTCCAACGCTTCATGTTGTGTGACTACGAGTCAAAATAAGATGATCTTTGGAAGTGGAACCAGACTACACGTTGAACCCTGTGAGTAACTTATAAACATAGTATATAAATATACCTTTAAAAGCAAACTTTACTTTTCAAATAAAAGCAGAATAATTAGCTGCTGACAGTTAGTGAAACGATTAATTTAAAATAAATCAACTGAGAAAGTATGAATCAGAATCATCAATATCTCAACCATTATGTTTATTATGTCTACAGTTAATATCTAAATGTACACTTTATTTGCTTTTATTGAACAGAGTTTATTTATGTAACTGGAATCTAATCATACCAGCAGAAGTCTCAAACTTAAAACTATGTTTTTCTGAATGGAGTTTGGTTGAGTGAGTTTGTGTTACGATGCTTCATGTTGTGTGACTGGAACTGGAAGTCTAAATAAGATAATCTTTGGAAGAGGAACCAGACTAAACATTGAACCCTGTAAGTAACTGATTCAGATTATATAATACATAAATATAATAATACGTACGTTAGCCAAAGATCTTAAAATAAGGACATTCAAACATTCTGAATGGAGTTTGGTTGAGTTGAGTTAATGTTATGATCATTCATGTTACTTGAATATTTATAAAACCAGAGCAGCAGATAAGAAAATAAAAATAAAAAGATGGATGATGGAAATGATTCAAGCAACAAAAACGACAAAATTAACTGCAATTAAACCTCAAGAAGGCGTAAAAAAAAACATAAAGCGCCAAAAAAAGCATAATTTTTCTGCATGAAGTTTGGTTGAGTTTGTCTCTGAGTTTGTGTTACGATGCTTCATGTTGTGTGACTGGAGGAACAAGTCAATACAAGATAATATTTGGAAGAGGAACCAGACTAAATATTGAACCCTGTGAGTAGAAATATATATTTATAAGAAGCATCTTTAACAACAAACTTTACAGAGTTTAGTTTGACTGAATATTTATAAAACCAGAACTGCAGATGAGAAAAGAGAAATAAAAAGCTGCTGACAGTGATGGAAATGATTATAGCAACAAAAACAACAAAAATAATGACAATAAAAGTTCAAGAAAGCAACAAAAAACAGTAAAAAAGCAAAGTTTGTCTCTGAGTTTGTGTTACGATTATTGTTTTCACCCTAATGTTAAAACTATGTTTATCTGAATGGAGTTCAGTTGAGTTGAGTTTGTGTCACGATGCTTCATGTTGTGTGACTACTGGAAGAACAGATAAGATGATCTTTGGAAGAGGAACCAGACTAGACATTGAACCCTGTGAGTAGAAATATATACAAACATTATTTATATGGATCTTTAAAAACTAATTTTAGTAGAATATATTAGTTAATTATTATTAATAGAAGCGTATATACTAAACACTTTGTTTAGTATCTTTACTCTTTATTGAGATCAAACATTGAAACCTGTCTGAAAAAGCTGAAAAAACCTAAACTAAAAAGCTTGGCTCGAAATTTGAAAAAGTTGACAAAAAGTGACAAAAACTTTGAAAAAAAACCAACAAAAACTAAAATACGTTAAAAAAAAGTGACATAAAAGTTGACGACAAAGTTTCAGATGTTAAAACTATGGTTTTCTGAATGGAGATTGGTTGAGTGAGTTTGTGTTACGATGCTTCATGTTGTGTGAATGCTGGGAATAAGATAATCTTTGGCAGCGGCACCAAACTTCATGTTAATGACAGTAAGTTGATTTATATTCATTCTGGGGTGAAAATACACAGGTTTAAATGTTATTTAAAGTTAAAAAGCTTGGCTTGAAAGCTAAAAAAGTTGACAAAAACTTAAAAAAGTTGATTTGTTTTTAAAAACTAACAAGTTGAAAAAAAATTGGAAAAGTCGAACATAAACATGAAATCCAACCAAACTGCTGGAAGCAACAATTAAAAAACTTTAAAAAGGATGTGACAAAAAGGATCCATAATTTCCTTAATTAAGATTAAACACTAAAACACTTTGTTTAGTATCTTTACAGGAAACTTTAGACATTTTAGATTTCATTCAGACAGAAAGTTTTAAAAGTTAAAATGATATTTTTCTGAATGGAGTTTGGTTCAGAGAGTTTGTGTCAATACAAGATGATCTTTGGAAGAGGAACCAGACTAAATATTCAACCCTGTGAGTAGAATATAAACAAAATTTTTTTATATGGAACATCTTTAAAAACTAACTTTACAATTTTTTGTTTGACTGAATATTTATTAAACCGGAGTAGTAGATAAGAAAAGAGAAATAAAAAGATGCTGACAGTGATGGAAATGATTCAGCCACAAAAAAGACACAAATAACGACAATAAAAACTCAAGAAAGAGGCAAAAATGCAGCAATAAAACTGACAACAAAACGATAAGAACAGCAAAAAAAGCGACAAAAAAACAACAAAAAGCAAACTTTGTCTCTGAGTTTGTGTTATGATTATTGTTTTCATACTAAAGTCTCAAATGTTAAAACCATGTTTATCTGAATGGAGTTTGGTTGAGTTGAGTTTGTGTTACAATGCTTCATGTTGTGTGACTAATAGAGCTGAAAAGATGATCTTTGGAAGAGGAACCAGACTAAACATTGAACCCTGTGAGTAAATCATAAACATAATATTCACATAGAAGCTTCTTTAAAAACAAACTACCTGTATTTTACTGGAAAACCAACAAACCAGACAGGAAGATAAAAGAAAATCAGAGAAAGTGTGCTGGTTTAAAGTTAAAGAGCTCTGCTTGAAAGCTAAAACCATTGAAAAAGAGAATTTTTTTTAAAAACACAAAAAGTGTTTTTAAAAAGCATCGAAAACCTTCGAAAAGCAACACAAATTTCAAAAACAGTTACAAAAACTTTCATAAAGCGACATTTTCTGCATGAAGTTGGTTCAGTTTGTCTCTGAGTTTATGTTACGATGCTTCATGTTGTGTGAATAACAATCAAAAGATAATCTTTGGAAGAGGAACCAGACTAAACATTGAACCCTGTAAGTACATCATGAACATAATTGTATACAAATAACTTATGTACATGAACCTTTAAAAACAAACTTTACCCGTATTTTACTGGAAAGCAAACAAAACCAGAATAGAAGATAAAAGAAAATGAAAAAAAGCTACAAAAACTTCGGCATGAACATAATTTACATGGATCATCTTTAGAAACTAACTTTACTTTGTGTTTTACTGGAATTTTCCAAGTAAAGTACTTTTTCCAACGATGAATTCATTCAAATTTAAAAATGATCTTTTTTTAAATGGAGTTTGGTTCAGTTTGTCTCACGATGCTTTAGATTTGTTAAAGTTCTGAAGTTAGCTAAAAACTGATCAAAATAACTTCATATATGGTCAGGCACATTCAGACTCAACATACAACAATACATATTCAAAGATTATACCCAGGAATAAGTAAATTCTTAAAAATACTAAAAACTAAAAACCAGGAAAAAGTTGAACAAAGCGACAATAATGTTGTGTGTGGCCTTTTAATTACATAAAAACAGTTTCTCTACTGTACAAAATGTATACATTGTTATTTCTAATATGAATTGAATGTTCAGATAACATTTTACTAAAGTCATAAATGTTAAAAACTATGATTTCTTAATGGAGTTTGGTTGAGAGAGTTTGTGTTACAATGCTTCATGTTGTGTGAATACTGGAGCAGGAACAGCTAAGATGATCTTTGGAAAAGGAACCACACTAAACATTGAACCCTGTGAGTAGAATATAAATCATCATAATACATATTTATATCAGAGCGACTTTAACAACAAACTTTACAGAGTTTGACTGAATATTTTCAAAATAAGAGTAGCAGATAAAAAAAGAGAAGTTAACAACTGCTGACAGTGATGGAAATGATTCAAGCGACAAGAAAACACAAAAAAAGTTGAAAAAAGCATCAAAGTCTTTTAATGTTAAAACTATGTTTATCAGAATGGAGTTTGGTTGAGTTGAGTTTATGTTTATGATGCTTTATGTTGTGTGACTTCTGGAGGTCAATACAAGATAATCTTTGGAAGAGGAACCAGACTAAACATAGAACCCTGTGAGTAACTGATTTACATTATAAACATTATTGATATGAAGCATCTTTAAAAACTAACTTTACTTGTGTTGTTTGGACAACAAAAAATTGACAAAAAATCCACAAAAAGACATATAAGACCAGAAAAAGATAAAAAAGTGACCAAACAATCAATATCTAGAGACCGGGGAAACATTTAGTTGAAACATTAACTCAGCGTTGTTTTGTGTCTGAATTTAATCATTCAGTTAAACATTAAAACAATGTTTTCTTAAATGGAGTTTGGTTGAGTTTATGTTATGATGCTTCATGTTGTGTGAATGTTGGAGCAGCAGATAAGATAATCTTTGGAAGAGGAACCAGACTAAACATTGAATCCTGTGAGTAGAAATATATATTTATAAGAATCATCTTTAATAACTAACTTTACAGTTTTAAGTTTGACCAGAGTAGTAGATGAGAAAAGAGAAATAAAAGATGCTGACAGTGATGTAAATGATTCAAGCGACAAAAACGACAAAAATAACGACAATAAAAGCTCAAGAAAGTGGCAAAAAGTGACAACAAAACAAAAAAAACGGCAAAAAAGGTTTCTGGATGAAGTTTGGTTCAGTTTGTCTCTGAGTTTATGTTATGATGCTTCATGTTGTGTGACTGGAGGTGTGGATAAGATAATCTTTGGAAGAGGAACCAGACTAAACATTGAACCCTGTGAGTAACTTATTCATTATTTATTTGAAGTATCTTTAAAAACTAACTTTACTTGTGTTGTTTGGACAACAAAAATGTCAAATCCAAACAATCAATATCTAGAGAGTAGGGAAACATTTACTTGAAACATTAACTCAACTTTGTTTTGTGTCTGAATGTTATCATTCAGTTACATGTTAAAACTCTGTTTTTCTGAATGGAGTTTGGTTGAGTGAGTTTATGTTACGATGCTTCATGTTGTGTGACTACTGGAGGAGGAAATAATAAGATGATCTTTGGAAGAGGAACCAGACTAAACATTGAACCCTGTAAGTAGAAAAATAAATCATCATAATACGTATTTATATCAGAGTGACTTTAACAACAAACGTTACCGAGTTTGACTGAATATTTATAAAATAAGAGTAGAAGATAAGAAAAGAGAAATAAAAAGATGCTGACAGTGATGGAATTGATTCGACAATTGAGCGACAACAACGACAAAAACGATGACAAGAAAAGCTCATAAAAGCGACAAAAAAGCAACAAAACCGACCAAAAAAAAACGTTAAAAAAAGCGGCAAGAAACCGAAAAAGTTTGTCTCTGAGTTTTTGTTACAATTATTCTTTTCACACTAAAGTCTCTAATGTTTTAACGTTTTTCTGAATGGAGTTGGGTTGAGTTGAGTTTGTGTTACGATGCTTCATGTTGTGTGACTTATGAAAGTCAGAACAAGATAATCTTTGGAAGAGGAACCAGACTAAACATTGAACCCTGTAAGTAGAATATAAATCATCATAATATATGTTTATATTACAGCGACTTTAAGAACAAACTTGACAGAGTTTGACTGAATATTTACAAAATAAGAGTAGCAGCTAAAAAAGAGAAGTTAACAACTGCTGACAGTGATGGAAATGATTCAAGCGACAAAAAAACAAATGTTGAAAGTAGCAAGAAAAAGTATCAAAGTCTCTAATTTTAAAACTATGAATGGAGTTAGGTTGAGTTGAGTTTATGTTACGATGCTTCATGTTGTGTGACTTCTGCAAGTCAATACAAGATGATCTTTGGAAGAGGAACCAGACTAGACATTGAACCCTGTAAGTAAATCATAAACATTATATTCACATAGAAGCTTCTTTAAAAACAAACTACTTAAATTTTACTGGAAAACAAACAACCAGACAGGAAGATAAAAGAAAATCTAAGAAAGTGTGCTGGTTTAAAGTTAAAGAGCTCTGCTTGAAAGCTAAAAATGTTGAAAAAGCAAAAAAAAATAAAAAAGAGACAAAAAGTTTTTCTTAAAAATCATCAAAAACCTTCGACAAGCGACAAATAAATTCGAAAAAATTACAAAAACGTTCAAAAAGTTACATTTATTTGCACGAAGTTTGGTTCAGTTTGTCTCTGAGTTTGTGTTACAATGCTTCATGCTGTGTGAATCAAAATAAGATGATCTTTGGAAGAGGAACCAGACTAAACATCGAACCCTGTGAGTAACTTATAAACTTAGTATATAAATATAAATATATGGAGCATCTTTAAAAGCAAACTTTACTTTGTGTTTTCAAAAAAAAGCTTAATAATCAGCTGCTGACAGTTAGTGAAACGATTAACTTAAAATAAATCAAATAGATCAACTGAGAAAGTATGAATCAGAATCATCAATATCTGAACCATTTGGATTATTATGTCTATAGTTATCTATATATAGATATCTAAATATACATTTTATCTGCTTTTAATGAACACTGTTTGTTATTTATGTAACTGGAATCCAATCGTACCAGCAGAAGTCTCAAACCTTAAAACTATGTTTTTCTGAATGGAGTTTGGTTGAGTGAGTTTACGTTACGATGCTTCATGTTGTGTGAATACTGGAGTAGCAGCTAAGATGATCTTTGGAAGAGGAACCAGACTAAACATAGAACTCTGTGAGTAGAAATATATATTTATAAGAAGCATCTCTAACAACAAAATGTACAGTTTTGTTTGACTGAATATTCATAAAACCAGAGTAGAAGATAAGAAAAGAGAAATAAAGATGCTGACATTAAAACGACAAAACAAAAACAAAATAGCGACAAAACTCCCCCAAAAAAGCAATAAAGAAGTGACAAAAAACAACAAAAAACAAAAAGCGATAATAAAACCATGAAAAAAACTCACAAAACGGCAAAAAACACGAAAGTGAAAAAAAAGCAAAGTTTGTCTCAGAGTTTGTGTTATGATTATTGTTTTCATACTTAAGTCTCAAATGTTTTTCTGAATGGAGTTTGGTTGAGTTGAGTTTGTGTTAAGATGCTTCATGTTGTGTGACTTCTGGAGGATATAAGATGGTCTTTGGAAGAGGAACCAGACTAAACATTGAACCCTGTGAGTAAATCATAAACATAATAAACACATAGAAGCTTCTTTAAAAACAAACTACTTATATTTTACTGGAAAACCAACAAACCAGACAGGAAGATGAAAGAAAATTAAAGAAAGTGTTAAAAGCTCAGCTTGAAAGCTAAAAACCTTCGAAAAGCAACAAAGAATTCGAAAAATGTTCAAAAAGTCAAATTTTTCTGCATGAAGTTTGGTTCAGTTTGTCTCTGAGTTTGTGTTACGATGCTTCATGTTGTGTGAATACTGGCGGAGTAGCAACTAAGATGATCTTTGGAAGAGGAACCAGACTAGACATTGAACCCTGTGAGTAGAATATAAATCATCATAATACGTATTTATATCACAGCGACTATAACAACAAACTTTACAGAGTTTGACTGAATATTTACAAAATAAGAGTAGCAGATAAAAAAGAGACGTTAACAACTGCTGACAGTGATGGAAAGGATTCAAGCGACAAAAAAACACAAACGTTGAAAAAAGCATCAAAGTCTCTAATGTTAAAACAATGTTTTTCTGAATGGAGTTTGGTTGAGTTAGTGTTACGATGCTTCATGTTGTGTGACTAAGAATCAAAATAAGCTGATCTTTGGAAGAGGAACCAGACTAAACATTGAACCCTGTAAGTAACTGATTTACATTATAAACATTACTTATATGAAGCATTTTTAAAAACTAACTTTACTTGTGTTGTTTGGGCAACAAAAAGCGGCAAAAAACTGATACAAAAAATAGATAAGAAAGCAAAAAAAAGAAGCAAAGTTTGTCTCTGAGTTTGTGTTATGATTATTGTTTTCACACTAAAGTCTCAACTGTTAAAACTATGTTTATCTGAATGGAGTTTGGTTGAGTTTGTGTTACGACGCTTCATGTTGTGTGACTAATGGAGGTCAAAAGATGATCTTTGGAAGAGGAACCAGACTAAATATTGAACCGTGTAAGTAGAAATATAAATCATCATAATACGTATTTATATCAGAGCGACTTAAGTAAAATCATGAACGTTACATTCACATAAAATCTTCTTTAAAAACAAACTACCTGTATTTTACTGGAAAACCAACAAACCAGACAGGAAGATAAAAGAAAATCAGAGAAAGTGTGCTGGTTTAAAGTTAAAGAGCTCTGTTTGAAAGCTAAAAAACGTTGAAAAAGTGATAAAAAATAAAAATGCGACAAAAAGTTTAGAAAAAAAAAATTGTTCAAAAAGTCAAATTTTTCTGCATTAAGTTTGGTTCAGTTTGTCTCTCTGAGTTTGTGTTATGATGCTTCATGTTGTGTGAATACGAATCAAAATAAGATGATCTTTGGAAGAGGAACCAGACTAAACATTGAACTCTGTAAGTACATTATAAACATAATATATACATATACATATGTACATGAAGCTTCTTTAAAAACAAATGTTACCCATATTTTACTGGAAAACAAACAAAACCAGAATAGAAGATGAAAGAAAATGAAATTGAAAAAGCTACAAACTTGGAAAAATTTGACAAAACATAAAATAAAAAGAATCGGCATAAACATCATTTATATGGAACTTCTTTAGAAACAAACTTTACTTTGTGTTTTACTGGAATTTTCCAAGTAAACGTTCTTTTTTTCCAATGATGAATTTAAGAATTCATTCAAATTTAAAAATGATCTTTTTTTAAATGGAGTTTGGTTCAGTTTGTCTCACGATGCTTTAGATTTGTTAAAGTTCTTAAGTTAGCTAAAAACTGTTATCAAAATAACTTCATATATGGTCAGGCACATCCAGACTCAACATACAACAATACATAGTCAAAGATTATACCCAGGAATAAGTAAATTCTTAAAAATACTAAAAACTAAAAACCAGGAAAAAGTTGGACAAAGCGACAACTTTGGACAAAGTTGCGTGTTGCAGTGTATATGACATAAAAAACAATCTGTCTCTCTACTGTACAAAATTCATAAATTTTTATTTCTAATATAAATTGAATGTTCAGATAACATTTTACTAAAGTCAGACAAAAGTCACAAATGTTAAAAACTATGATTTCTGAATGGAGTTTGGTTCAGTTTTGTCTCTCCAAGTTTGTGTTACGATGTTTCATGTTGTGTGAATGCGAATCAAAAGATGATCTTTGGAAGAGGAACCAGACTAAACATTGAACCCTGTGAGTAACTGATTTACATAATAAACATTATTTATATGAAGCATCTTTAAAAAATAACTTTACTTGTGTTGTTCACACAATGAAAATTGTCACTAAAATGACAAAAAAGTGTAAAAAAAAAATGTCCTACCCAACTGATCAATATCTAGAGACCAGGGAAACATTTTGTTGCTATGGTAACTCAACTCTACAGTGAACCTCAACATTTACATTGTATTAATAAAATAAAAAAGACATTGCTCTGAATATAAATAGTTTATTTATGTAACTGGAAGCTAATTGTACCAGCAGAAGTCTTAATCCTTAAAACTATGTTTTTCTGAATGGAGTTTGGTTGGTGGGTTTATGTTACGATGCTTCATGTTGTGTGAATACTGGAACAAAGATAATCTTTGGAAGAGGAACCAGTCTAAACATTGAACCCTGTGAGTAGAAATAATTAACTTTGATATATATTTATAATCTTTTTGTACCAAAATAGCGGCCTGTTTTTATAACAAAAAGCCTGCAACAAAAATGCTTTTTTTTTTCTAAATTTAGTTTGGTGCAGTTGAGTTTGTGTCATGATGCTTCATGTTGTGTTATTAATAAGTAATTCAAAAAATCTGCACAAATTAAGAAAAAAAGCACTTGAATCTGAAGTTTGTGGTTTTATCTGAAAGCTTTTTAACAATTTATCCCTCAGCGGAGTGTGTATTAAAGGATCAGGAAACATTTGACATCTAAAATAAAAAGCCTAAAACTGCATTAAATCACATTAAAAATATCCAAGTAAGTTTGGGACAAAATTCAAAACACAGGAATATTTTTATGAATGGAGTTTGGTTGAGTTTGTCTGTCTGAGTTTGTGTTACGATGCTTCATGTTGTGTGAATGATGGCAGTGGATATAAGATAATCTTTGGAAGAGGAACCAGACTAAACATTGAACACTGTGAGTAACTGATATAAATCTAAAATATTATTAATATGGAGCAGCACAACATTAAACAACAAAAAACATTTCAATCTGAAGTTTTAGTTTGATGTAAAAGCTGTGAGTTAATCAAACATTTAAAGACGCTTTAATGAAATTTAACAGTTCAATCTGGCACGTAAAAGCATCTATAAATGCAGATAAATAAGATCAGAATAAATAACCAATGTGGTTTCTTATAGGCAAGATTTCAGCTGTTTGACGTTCTCTATTTTTTTACGTTTTTTTCCTCCAATTTTTTCAACAGTTTTGTTGCTTTGTTGATCGTTGATTTTGTCGTTTATTTTCTGATGCATTTTATTCACAAATAACAGAGACTACAACAAAAGTGGAAAAACTTTTTTACGAAGAATTGTCTTTTAAAATGTGTCAAATTTTAACCCTATGAGGGTTAAACATTATGATCAGAAAAACATCCATAAAGGCAGATATTTTAAATAAGATCGGGATCTTTATGTCTAAAATAACATTCTTTCTGAATGGAGTTTGCTTCAGAGAGTTTGTGTTACGATGCTTCATGTTGTGTGACTACTGGCAGTGGATATAAGATGATCTTTGGAAGTGGAACCAGACTAAACATTGAACCCTGTAAGTAGAAATATATACAAACATTATTTATATGGAACATCTTTAAAAACTAACTTTACTTTTGTTGTTCACACAAAATCAGAATAGAAGATTAAAAAGATAAAAAGTAGAATCATTGGCGTATCAATCTAAACACTAAAACACTTTGTTTAGTATGTTTACTCAAATCAAACATGTAAGAAAAAACTGGTTTGAATGTTATTTAAAGTGAAAAATCTCGCCTCGAAAGCTAAAAAAGTTGACCGAAAGCGGCAAAAACTTTGAAAACCCCAACAAAAATCTAAGTACGTTAAAAAAGTGACAAAAAAGTTGACAACAAAGTCTCAAATGTTAAAACTCTGTTTTTCTGAATGGAGTTTGGTTGAGTGAGTTTGTGTTACGATGCTTCATGTTGTGTGAATACTGGAGGAGCAACTAAGACAATCTTCGGCAGCGGCACCAAACTTCATGTTAATAACAGTAAGTTGATTTATATTCATTCTGGGGTGAAAAAAAAACTTAATTAAAGTTAAAAAGCTCAGCTTGAAAGCTAAAAAAGTTTACAAAAAGCGTCAAAAACTTTGAAAACCCTAACAAAAACTAAATTTTTAAAAATAGTTACAAAAAAGTTGAATTCTTTTTGAAAACTGACAAAAAAGTTGAAAAAACAAATGTTTAAAAAGTGTCAAAAAAGTCGAACATAAACATTAAATCCAACCGAACTGCTGGAAGCAATAATTACTGATTTACATTCTAAACATTTTTATATGAAGCATCTTTTAAAACTAACTTTGTTTGGACAACAAAAAAAGTGACAAAAAAAGACAAATTGAAGACCAAAAAAGCGACCAAAACATCAAATCCAAACAGTCAATATCTAGAGAGCTGGGAAACATTAAGTCAACTTTGTTTTGTTTCTGAATTTAATCATTCAGTTACATGTTAAAACTCTGTTTTTCTGAATGGAGTTTGGTTGAGTTTGTCTGTGAGTTTGTGTTACGATGCTTCATGTTGTGTGACTACTGATGGTGGATTTAAGATGATCTTTGGAGGAGGAACCAGACTAAATATTGAAAATTGTGAGTAGAATTATATACAAACATTATAAATATGGAACATCTTTAAAAATTAACTTTACTTTTGTTGTTCCCAAAAAAATCAGAATAGAAGATTAAAAAGATAAAAAGCAGAATCATCAGCGAATCCAAAGATTAAACACTAAACACTGTTTAGTATCTTTACTTAGATCAAACATGTAAGAATAATCTGGTTTAAATTATTAATTAATTATTAATTATTATAAATTTATTCAGAGTTAAAAAGATCGCCTCGAAAGCTAGAAAAGGTCACAAAAAGTGACAAAAACTTATATGCTTTAAAAAAGTGACAAAAACGATGACGACAAAGTCTCAAATGTTAAAACTATGTTTTTCTGAATGGAGTTTGGTTGAGTGAGTTTGTGTTACGATGCTTCATGCTGTGTGTATACTGGAGCAACTAAGATAATCTTTGGCAGCGGCACCAAACTTCATGTTAATGACAGTAAGTTCATTTTTATCCATTCTGGGGTGAAAGAAAATTGGTTTAAATGTTACTTAATGTCAAAAAGATCAGTTTGAAAGCTAAAACGTTTACAAAAGCTACAACAACTTTGAAAAAAAATCAAAAACAATCCATAATTTCCTTATTAAGATTAAACACTCAACACAGTATCTTTACAGGAAACTTTAGACATTTTAGATTTCATTCAGACAGAAGTTTTAAATGTTAAAACAATGTTTTCTGAATGGAGTTTGGTTCAGAGAGTTTATGTTACGATGCTTCATGTTGTGTGAATGCTGGAGTAAATGTAAATAACATGATCTTTGGAAGTGGAACCAAACTAAACGTTGAACAGTGTAAGTAACTGATTTACATTATAAACATTATTTATATGAAGCATCTTCTAAAACTAACTTTACTTGTGTTGTTTGGACAACAAAAAAGTGACAAAAAGACAAATTTAAGACCAAAAAAGCGACCGAAAGTCAAACCCAAACAATCAAAATCAAGGGGCCAGGGAAACATTTAGTTGAAACATCAACTCAACTTTGTTTTGTGTCTGAATTTAATCATTCAGTTACATGTTAAAACTCTGTTTTTTTGAATGGAGTTTGGTTGAGTTGAGTTTGTGTTATGATGCTTCATGTTGTGTGAATACTGGAGGATTTAAGATAATCTTTGGAAGAGGAACCAGACTAAATGTTGAACTCTGTGAGTAGAAATTTAAACAAACATTATTTATATGGAACATCTTTAAAACTTTACTTTTGTTGTTCACACAAAATCAGAATAGAAGTTTAAAGAGATAAAAAGCAGAATCATCAGTGTATCTAAAGATTAAACACTAAAACACTTTGTTTAGTATCTTTAATCTTTATTCAGAGTTCACATTGAACCCTGTAAGAAAAAAACTGGTTTAAATGTTATTTAAAGTTAAAAAGATTGCCTCGAATGCTAAAAAAGTTCACAAAAAGCAACAAAAACTTAAATACTTAAAAAAAAGTGCCAAAAACATTGACGACAAAAAACTGGTTTAAATGTTATTTAAAGTTAAAAAACTCAGCCTGAAAGCTAAACAAAGCTTTGAAAAAAAGCAACAAAAAGTCTAACATAAACATGAAATCCAACCAAACTGCTGGAAGCAACAATTAAAAAACTTTAAGAAATGTAACTAAAAGGATCCATCATTTCCTTAATTAAGATTAAACACTAAACACTTTGTTTACAATCTTTACAGGGAACTTTAGACATTTTAGATTTCATTCAAACAGAAGTTTTAAATGTAAAAATTAAGTTTTTCTGAATGTTTCAGAGAGTTTGTGTTACAATGCTTCATGTTGTGTGACTACTGGAAATCAGTATAAGATGATCTTTGGAGGAGGAACCAGACTAAACATTGAATCCCTGTGAGTAGAAATATATACAGACATTATTTATATGGAACATCTTTAAAAACTAACTTTACTTTTGTTGTTCACACAAAATCAGAATAGAAGATTAAAGAACATAAAAAGCAGAATCATCAGCATATCAATCTAAAGATACAACAAAGTTGAAATAATGTTAAAACAATGACAAATAAGTTGAAACAAACGTTAAAAGAATGACAAAAAAGTTTTAAAAAATGACAAAATCTCAGGATGAAATAAAAGTCCAACCAAAGTTGACCAGAGTTTGGTTCAGAGAGTTTGTGTTACGATGCTTCATGTTGTGTGAATACGAATCTAAATAAGATGATCTTTGGAAGAGGAACCAGACTAAACATTGAACCCTGTAAGTAACTGATTTACATTATAAAAATTATTTATGTGAAGTATCTTTTAAAACTAACTTTACATTTGTTTGGACAACAAAAAAGTGACAAAAAAGCCACAAAAAAACACAAATATAAGACTAAAAAAAGACAAAAAAGTGACCAAAACGTCAAATCCAAACAAACAATATGTAGAGACCAGGGAAACATTTAGTTGAAACATTAACTCAGCTTTACTTTGTGTCTACATTTAGTTATTCTTTCATTGAGTTGAGTCGAGAAAGCGACAAAAACCCAACGTAACTAAAATACGACAAAAAAGTTGACAACAAAGCGTCAAATGTTAAAACTATGTTTTTCTGAATGGAGTTTATGTTACGATGCTTCATGTTGTGTGAATGCTGGCGGTGGGATTAAGATGATCTTTGGAAGAGGAACCAGACTAAACATTGAACCCTGTGAGTAACTGATATAAATCTAAAATATTATTATTCATAGAAAGCATCTTTAACAAGAAATGTAGAAGATAAGAAAAGAGAAATAAAATGATGCTGACAGTGATGGAAATGATTCAAGCCGCAAAAAAGTCACAAAAAACGACAAAATAATCATGAAAAATTGAAGTGATAAGAAAAAAAAACGGCAAAAAAAAACATGATTGATTTGCAAATGGAGTTTGGTTGAGTGAGTTTGTGTTATGATGTTTCATGTTGTGTGAATACTGGTTTGAATAAGATAATCTTTGGAAAAGGAACCAGACTAAACATTGAACCCTGTAAGTACATCATGAACATAATAAATGCCTTTTATGTGAAGTATCTTTAAAAACAAACGTGTGTGATTCACACAAAATCAGAAAAGATAATCTGATTTATCAGAACTTCGTGTTTAACGAGAGACACTTCAGGGAAAAACATAATGTTTCAGTTTACAGTTTCGGGGTTACAGTATTTATCTTCCACAACATGTCTTCTTTCAGATTAACACTTTGTGTATTTGTGTCTGTAGATTCCTCCTAAATTCACCAGAAGTTATCATTAGATAACATACATAGACCAACATTTCAGGAAAACTGTTAATACAGAAAATAATTCTCTTAATGTCAGTAATCGGCTGGGGAAGTTTAGTTATAATCTCAAGTGTATCAAAGGTATAAAATGAGGAGATAGCAGCTTTGTTTTGTAACAAGAATGTAATCTTCAGTCACATGTAAAAATCAGAATTTTCTAAATGAAGTTTGGTTTAGTTCGTCACTCAGTGGATTCAAAAAAAGGCAACAAAAATGTCAACAGCAATAAAAACGTAGAAAAAAAGTGTCAAAAAAGCGACAAAAAAAAGCCAGAAACATTTTCATTAAAAGCGACAAAAAAGTCAAAACTTTTGCCCAAAATTTTGTGGAAAAACATTGCACAGAATTCTGTGTCTGCCAATTTTGTGTGGCCCTAAAAATGACATAAAAACCAGTCTGTGTCTACTGTACCGTACACGTATGTTATTTATATTTAGTATAAATAACATCTTATTGTTTTCAGACTAAATTCTCAAATGTTAAAAAACAAAGATTTTACAATGAAATTTGGTTCATTTCTTTACTCCGAGTTTGTTTCTGAATATATATAAAAGCAGAGTAGTAGATAAGAAAAGATAAATAAAAAGATCCTGACAGTGATGGAAATGATTCAAGCCACAAAAGTGACAAAAAAGTGAAAATAAATCTACAAAAAAACAACAAAAATGTGACAAAGAAACTACAAAAAAATGAAAAAGTGACAAAAAAAGGAGCAAAAACATGACAAAAATCGACAAAAAACATGACTGATTTGTAAATGGAGTTTGGTTGAGATGAGTTTGTGTAACGATGCTTCATGCAGTGTGAATACTGGATATAAGATGATCTTTGGAAGTGGAATCAGAGTAAACATTGAACCTTGTAAGTACATCATAAACATAATAGATTATTTATATGATGTATCTTGATATTAAATACAGTATATAACATATATAAATCATAATCTTATGATATCTAAATGAAGCATCTCTAAAAGCAAACTTTACAGGAAAACATAGATCACAATAATCAACACTATACCACCTTAATATCTCAACTGTTAATATTAGAAGTTCCTCATTATTGTTTAAAGTGTAACTGTAAGACTTAAGTTGTCTTATGATTCAGAATTTTGTCAGGTGAAATACTCGTATCTCCAGAATGAACTAAGAGACTTTCTTTTATTGAACACATTGAACATGAATTGAATCCAAAGTGATGTGTTTTTGAATGAAGTTTGGTTGAGTGAGTTTGTGTCACAATGCTTCATGTTGTGTGAATGCTGGGTATAAGATCATCTTTGGCAGCGGCACCAAACTTCATGTTAATGACAGTAAGTTGATTTATATCTATTCTGGGGTGAAAAAAAACTGGTTTGAATGTTATTTAAAGTTAAAAAAGCTCAGCTTGGAAGCTAAAAAAGTTGACAAAAACTGAAAGAAATCCATTGAACAATGAATTGATCCAAAGTGATGTGTTTTTTAATGAAGTTTGGTTGAGTTGAGTTTGTGTTACGATGCTTCATGTTGTGTGAATACTGGAGGAGTAGCTAAGATGATCTTTGGAAGAGGAACCAGACTAAACATTGAACCCTGTGAGTAACTTTTTTACAACTAAATAAACGTCCAAAAGCAACAACAAAAAATAAAAAAAACCCGTCAAAAGTGAAGAAAGCTAATTTTGCAAATTTCTGCGTCTGTAAATTTCGTGTGGTCCTAATAATTAGATAAAACTAATTGTGTTTACTGAACCATACACAATTTAAATTTTTTAATAATTTTTTAAATTTAAATTTAATTTAATATATAATTAACATGTTATTGTTTTCACACTAAAGTCTCAAATCTTAAAACTATGTTTTTCTGAATGGAGTTCGGTTGAGTTTATGTTACGATGCTTCATGTTGTGCGACTACGAGTCAAAAGATAATCTTTGGAAGTGGAACCAGACTAAACATTGAACACTGTGAGTAGAAATATATACAAACATTAATTATATGGAACATCTTTAAAAACTAACTTTACTTTTGTTCACACAAAATCAAAAAGATAAAAAGCAGAATCATCAGCGTATCAATCTAAAGATTAAACACTAAAACACTTTGTTTAGTATCTTTATTCCGATCAAACATTGAACCCTGAAAGAAACAACTGGTTTGAATGTCATTTAAAGTTAAAAGGCTTGGCTCGAAAGGTGAAAAAGTTGACAAAAAGTGTCAAAAAAATCAAAGATAAACGTGAAATGCAACCAAAGTGCTGGAAGCAACAAGTAAAAAACTTGAAGAAAAGTGACAAAAACGATCCATAATTTCCTTAATTAAGATGAACCACCATCTTTAGTATCTTTACAGGAAACTTTTTAGATTTCATTCAGACAGAAGTTTTAAATGTTAAAATTATGTTCTTCTGAATTGAGTTTGGTTCAGAGAGTTTGTGTTACGATGCTTCATGTTGTGTGAATACTGGAGGTCAATACAAGATAATCTTTGGAAGAGGAACCAGACTAAATATTGAACCCTGTAAGTAACTGATTTACATTATAAACATTATTTATATGAAGCATCTTTTAAAGCTAACTTTACTTGTGTTGTTTGAACAACAAAAAAGTGATAAAAAAGCCACAAAAAAGAGAAATATACGACCAAAAAAAGACTACATAGTGACCAAAACGTCAAATCCCAACAATCAATATCTAGAGACTAGGGAAGCATTTTGTTGAAACATGAACTCAACTTTAACAATTCAGTTATATTTTAAAACGATTTTTTAGGTCAATACAAGTTAATCTTTGGAAGAGGAACCGGACTAAACATTGAACCCTGCGAGTAGAAATATATACAAACATTATTTATATGGAACATCTTAAAAAACTAACTTTACTTTTCTTGTTCACACAAAGTCAGAATAGAAGATTAAAGAGATAAAAAGCAGAATTATCAGTGTATCTAAAGATTAAACACTAAAACACTTTGAACCTTGAAACTTTTTAGAAAAAATTGGTTTGAATGTTATTTAAAGTTAAAAAGCTTGGCTTGAAAGCTAAAAAAGTTGACAAAAAGCAACAAAAACTTTGAAAAAAAACCCAACAAAAACTAAAATACGTTAAAAAAGTGACAAAAACGTTGACGACAACATGTTAAAACTCTGTTTTTCTGAATGGAGTTTGGTTGAGTGAGTTTGTGTTACGATGCTTCATGTTGTGTGAATGCTGGAGGAGCAAATAAGATAATCTTTGGCAGCGGAGCCAAACTTCATGTTAATGACAGTAAGTTGATTTATAACCATTCTGGGGGTGAAAAAAAACTGGTTTAAATGTTATTTAAAGTTAAAAAGTTCAGCTTGAAAGCTAAAAAAGTTGACTAAAAGCGACAAAAACTAAAATACGTTAAAAAAGTTACAAAAAAAGTCAAACATCAACATGAAATGCAAGCAAACTGCTAAAAGCAACAGGTAAAAAAAACTTTAAGAAAAGTGACAAACAGGAGCCATAATTTCCATAATTAAGATTAAACACTAAAGACTTTGTTTAGTATCTTTACAGGGAACTTTAGACATTTTAGATTTCATTCAGACAGAAGTTTTAAATGTTAAAATTAAGTTTTTCTGAATGGAGTTTGGCTGAGTGAGTTTGTGTTACGATGCTTCATGTTGTGTGAATGTTGGGAATAAGATAATCTTTGGAAGAGGAACCAGACTAAACATTGAAACCTGTGAGTAACTGATTTACATTATTACCCGGAAACCCAAAAATATAACCTGCAGATTATTTAAAAAAGCGTTGATTCAGAATGAAACTCTGCAGAATTTAGTGTTTTCTGTGTTTCTTCTTCAGGTGCAGATGTGTTAACATTCAGTTGAAAATGTAAAGTTGAAATGTTCCTTTAAAGTTAAAGAGCAAAGCTTAAAGCGACAAAAAGCTGAAAAAACCCGGTTGAAAAAGAGTAAAATTGAACCCATGGAATACATGAGGGTTAAACATTATGATCATAAATACATCCATAACTGCAGATAATTAAAATAAAGTCGAGATAATTAAGTTTTAAACTGTTTTTCTGAATGGAGTTTGGTTGAGTTTGTGTCCCGATGCTTCATGTTGTGTGACTACGAGTCAAACTAAGATAATCTTTGGAAGAGGAACCAGACTAAACGTTGAACCCTGTGAGTAGAAATATGTATTTATGGCAGCGGCACCAAACTTTTTTTATTTTATTTTTTTATTTAAAGTTAAAAAGCTCAGCTTGAAAGCTAAAGACGTTGACAAAAAGCAACAAAAACTTTGAAAAAAAGTCAAACATAAACATGAAGTCCAACTGAACTGCTGGAAGCAACAAATACAACAATCTTTAAGAAATGTGACAAAAAGGATCCATAATTTCCTTAATTAAGATTAAACACTAAAACACTTTGTTTAGTATATTTACAGGAAACGTTAGTCATTTTAGATTTCATTCAGACATTAAATGTTAAAACAATATTTTTCTGAACAGAGTTTGGTTCAGAGAGTTTGTGTTACGATGCTTCATGTTGTGTGACTTTTGGAAGTGTGAATAAGATAATCTTTGGAAGAGGAACCAGACTAAACGTTGAACCCTGTGAGTAACTGACATAAATCTAAAAAAGTAAGTGAAGTTTGTGCACTGCGGCTTCAGACTGTGTGACTGTGAACAAGATCATCTTTGGAAGCGGCACCAAACTTCACGTTAATGCCAGTAAGTTAAAGAAAATCTGACTGCAAAGATGTTTAACCCTTGTGTTGTCATCATTTTAAAAGTCTTTAATATCAGAAATATGGGTTTCGTTCAACCAAATTGCCCAAAAATAACATGGATGCATGGATGTACGTTAAATGGATACAACATTCTTCCCAGGTAAAATGAATGATTACTATTCAATTTTATAGCATCTGAAAAAAAAATCAACATCCTCTGATATTAACTATTAGTCAAAATAATTAATAATATCAGTTTTTCAGTTTCTTTTTGAGGTTTATTGATCATGAATTAAAAAAGAAAAACGTTGAAAAAAGTCACAAATGCATCGAAAAGAGAGACAAAAAGTCTGGAAAAAATTGCCAAAAAAAGTTCATTTTCAGTTTTGACCCGAAGACAACAAGAGGGTTAAAGCTTTGAGTTAAAGTTGACCGGCTCAGTTTCAACCAGATAAAGATAAATAAGCTAAAGATTAAGAAACAAGATACAGATTCAATACTGAAGCAACATATATGTTAAGACAAGATGAATTTATTAATCCCAGAAACAATATAAATAAAGACAGACATATGTATATTGACATGATTTGAATGTTACTGATTTGTATGTTGATCACAGTTCACAGATCACAGAAACTGTATTTTAATTGCAGCAAACGTCGAAAAAAACGACAAAAAACAAACAAAAAAACCCCCAAAATAAATAAATAAGTGACAACAAAATGACAAAAAAAGAAACAAAACGACCACCCCCCCCAAAAAAGAAACGGCAAAAAATGAGAATCGAAAAAACTCAAAAATACAAGACAAAAAGGAAAAAAGCAAAAAACAAAACGTCAGAAAGAAAACTTCAGGAAAATAATTGCAAAGTTGTTTGAAGCTCAAAGTTAAAGTTGACAGTAATGATATTAAATCATAAAAAAAATGTTGTTTATTAAGTTTATTTTAATGTCAGATTTCCTTCTTTTTTTGGAGTAAGTGAAGGTTATTGTTTACTTCCCTGTCTGAGTTTATGTAACGGTGTCTTGTGTTGTGTGAATACTGGAACTTACAAACTGATCTTTGGTTCGGGGGTCAGACTGAACGTTGAAGCCAGTAAGTCCAGTTTGATTTGTTTTATTTTGAAAAAGAAATCACTCTAAACTCCTGAGAGTTTAATTCCATCATCTCCAAATGTATCTCACAAGATCACAAAAGCTGAAGTTAAATGTTAATGTTAACCTCTTTAAAACAGTGGACACCAGATTTAGACTTTAAACTTCTTGACTGTCACTTTAAGTTCAGTATATGTATACGCTGACGTTAACGGGTAGATGTTCAGCATCAGTCAGTGTCCGCTAATTATTCTATAATTATTCTAAGTGTCTGACAACATTATGGGATGGATCCCTACAGAGATAGATCTTTTAGTTAAAGAGTAAGATCCTTTTAGTTTAACATGAAACAGCCCCGAAATCACCATCACCAAACTCCACCAGACTCCATGTAAATAATCAGGACTTTTAGCGTGTATAGAGCCAGCATATCTCCACCAGACTCCATGTAAATAATCAGGACTTTTAGCGTGTATAGAGCCAGCATATCTCCACCAGACTCCATGTAAATAATCAGGACTTTTAGCGTGTATAGAGCCAGCATATCTCCACCAGACTCCATGTAAATAATCAGGACTTTTAGCGTGTATAGAGCCAGCATATCACCACATGTAAATGGGTGAATTAAGGGTTTATTTCAACCAAACCAGAGTGGTGATTGTTGGAACAGTGGAAAGATGAACCAAGATGGCTTTTGATGGTTTTATTTTGTTTCTGTCCACTTTGAATGAAGTGAGTTTTACGATGCTAAAAGTCCTGATTATTTACATGGAGTCTGGTGGAGTTTGGTGATAGTGATTTTGGGGCTGTTTCATGTTAAACTAAAAGGATCTTACTCTTTAACTAAAAGGTCTATCTCTGTAGGGATCCTTTCCATAATGTTGTCAGACACTTAGAATAATAATCTGAGTCTGTCAGCAGCAAAAACACAACTTTTAGTGGACACAAACTAATTAATACTGGACCATTGTTAAAGATTGTTGTTCCCATCAGTCACTTAGCCACAAAAACATGAGATAATAGGGTCCAGGTCGTGAAATAAAACAAAGTTACCCTTTAACTGCGAGTTGTCTCAGACGTGGCAATAAAAAGATAGATACCAACATGTCACATTTAATAATTATAGCGCTTAAGTCCAAATACTATCAAGCCAAAAACAAATTTTACAGCTATTTCTGTTTTTAACTTTTATATTTTTTCATCTGTAATGACTGTTTGTAATCCATTAAGGAATAGGTCACATAGTTATTGTTCAGATCACATCTACTGTGTGACTCTTTCTGGGAACAACAAAGTCATTTTTGGCGAAGGAACTAAACTAACTGTAGAGAACAGTGAGTATAAAAATTATCATTTTAATGTTTTGGATCTTTCTTTTTCTGTCAAATCTGCTGTTTCCATAATATAACTTTACATAACTTAGTTTAGTTCATTTGCACAAAGTATAAAATATAAAAACAAGCAATTACAATGCAGGAGAGGAAAGACGCCTAAAAGGCTTAATCAGAGTCCTACACTTATACTAAAGAGAAAAAACTAAAACATCCTCCCCAAAAAATAAAACCAAACAAAACAACAGACAAATAAACAAACATACAAACAGGTAAACATAACCCACAAAATGTAACAAGAAAAAAGCAAGAAAAAAGACAAGGCAAACAAAAAGTTTCATGACAAAGTTTAGTATTAAAAATTAAACTTCATACGTTCAACTAACTTTTAGAAATTTAGGATTGACTTCAAGTGTTAAGATATTTTAAAAATAATACCTTACTAATGATTAGCTGATGCAGAAATCTGCAGATTTTCTGCAAATAAAAAATAAATAAAAAAATCTCAGAATGTTAACATATCTTCACCCCGAGCAGAAAAGCTTTAATTCGGCAGAATTTCATTTTAGATCATGGCTGAAAAGTGTAAAAAACAATCCATAACAATAATACTTTAGAAAATATTTTTTTTTAAAAGTCATGTAATATAAGTTTAAGAGTGTTAGACTGGTCTCCACCCAGGTTGTAATATGTCAACGTTGAGCTTATCTAACGTGTTTACCTGAGACAGTGATTCGCTATAACTCATATATTTCTATTTTAAAGAATTGGCCTTTTAGGGGCGAATCTATATTCGAGCCATTAAATAATAATGTTTTGACTTTATTATAAAATGTGAGACCTAGAACAAACAAACAGATAATTTAATCAACGAGACAATGTGATACTATTCATCGGTGTGAAGTTGTTGTTGAGAGCAGAAACACTGTGCGACTCAGACTGGAGCCAGAAAACTAGTTTTCGGTGAAGGAACACAGTTGTCTGTTGAATCCAGTGAGTATAATGTGACATTTTTAAAGTATATCTGCAGTTTTTAGATGTTAAGCAGTCTAAAGAGAAACATATTTTACATCTTAATTTGCCAAAACTACACATTGTTCATTTACATCACACTCTAAACCCGAAAAAGTAAGCACTACTTAAAAAATTGAGGCGAGTAATGTTAATTTGTATTTTTTACATTCTCACTAATCAAGCCAATTCAAATATTATCAGTAAATGTAACTCAAAAATATTAAATTGAATAATTTTGAGTATTAAAAAGTCAGTATTTTGCTTTTTAAGTTTAAAGTACTTATTCCAAAACATTTGGGTGGCTGTATAGATAGCCTAAATGTTAAACATTTAGTCTTTGAGTAGATTTGTTATTTATCTTGAACAATGAACAGTATGTTATAAAAGAAGAAAAGAAAAACACAAACAGACCAATCAATTTTTTTTCAAAATCGACTGATTTGAATCTACTTTTTGCTTCAGAAATATCTTTGAGTTTATTTTCTATTTTGTTAGAGGATGAGCGCTTGTTCCTTGAGACAAAACTCTATCTACTAACATTTAATTCATATTATATTTACAAAACAGAATGACATAAACAAACTAAATCTAACAAGCCACGTAGTGTTGTAGTCTTAAATCTTTTGCCCTCTAACATATCAAAAACAACTTTCGTTATGAGCCTTAAAGTCATATCTTAAACATGTAATACATTAAACATTCAGTCCGTAGTAATTTTTTGAAGAATCACTTATGATTTGTGATCTGTAAGTCCTGTAAGTGCACAGGGAAATGGCTGATGTAGTTATTGTTCAGATCAAACTCTCAGTGTGACTGGGTCTGGAAACTGGAAGATCATTTTTGGAAAAGGGATGAAACTAACTGTAGAGAGCAGTGAGTATTCAAAATACAAATTTTTCAAATGAAAAAGGATATTCTATGTACGCCATGCTGGCGTTTGCCCGGAGTTTGAATGATTGGAAATAATGATATTGTTTTTTTGGGCCCTTTAGAATACCATCACAAAGTTAAGGCCTCCAGTAAGTTTGTAATTCAACAATGACTCAAAAGAAGAACAAATAATTACACTTTAATCCAAATTTCGTGTCTTAAACTTCAATAATTTGCAGATGATGTAATTAAGTTTGTTGCCTCTTCATGACTGTGAAAATGATGCTTTAAATTAGATTTTTGAAGGAAGAATCAAATCTGCTTTTGTTGTTATAGTGTCACTAATGTAGGATATCATCTGGGATGGCATGGATATGTTTTTGGTTTAAAGACAAACGGATGCAAATCAGTTGATTATTGTTCTGTACAGTCAGTGAAATGTGTCAGGTTTGATCCATTTTACTGCACTTGCTTTAAGTATTAGCAGTGGCCGATATTCCTAAAAAATCATGCAGGAAACTGTCTTATGAAATCTGCTGGATTTAGTGACACAGCAGCTGCTTGTTAGCTGTTGTCTCAGTGTGTTTGTGTCGCTGTGTTTGTCACAGTGTGACTGACTCTTTTGGTAAACTCATCTTCGGTTCAGGCACAAAACTGACTGTTGGCTCAAGTAAGTTAACAACATTAACTCACAAACGAAACCTAATTCTGAATATCTAATTTTTACATGTTGTTGTTTTGTTGCTGAAATGTTAATTTGAAACCTCACATATATACACAAAACAGACAAACCATGCAATATGTTATCAGAAAACAAAGATTAGAAGGCTTCTTCTAGTTTGTAACATCTAGGATGTCTGTATGGATATAATAGAGACCTTTTTAGTGCAGCAAGTTGTGCCAAACTTTTCTTTTAACAATTCACTTGATAACTTTGCCTTCTTGTTACTTTGATAAATTGCTCTTTTGTTAAAACAAATATGTAACTCTGTTTACCTCTAATTTGATTGATATATAAAATACTGTCACCACACTGCTGACATTTTAGCCACATTGATAAGTAATGCCAAGCTACTTGCAAGTTTACGTTCAGCCGCAAATTCTGCTCACCTTACGTAAATGATCGGAGTAAGATGCGGTGTCTGCCGACCTCCGATCAGTTAAAAAATGCCCAAATTGGCTCAGAGCCGATACTTTATAAAAAAAATCGTGGAATAAAGGGGGCAAAAAAGGGGACAAAAACTTCATAGAAAGTGACAAAAACGTCATACAAAGCAACAAAAACGTTGTGGGAAAGTGTCGAAAACAGACAGAAAGTTAATAATTTACTCAATAGCTTTGCCTTCCTCATAGAATGATGAATCACTGTTTTACTAAAATAAATTTGTAACCCTTTTGTACCTTTAATTTGATTTATATCATAGTTCTTGATTTGTGTAGAGTGGCTACATTAGTTGTTATTAAAGCAGGTTTAACTAGAAGCAGTTCTTGTCAAAGTCAGATCCACTGTGTGACTACTGGATCAGGAAACTTTAAACTGCTGTTTGGAGAAGGAATCAAACTGACTGTAGAAAGCTGTAAGTATCAATAACTCACATCATTAAAACATAACATTTAGACAAACGTGTTAGTTGTTAACACCAAGGCAGGATTTACTCTACCAAGTAAAGCGATTTTATGTGCAAATTACAAAACCGATGTGCTAAATGTGTTTACTGCTTTTACATCTTAATCATTTATTTACATTAGTTTGTATTAAGTTGTGTAATTAATGTTAATTGAAGCAGAAGCAGTCGACGCAGTTATTGTTAAACTCAGATTAGCTGTGTGACAGGATCAGGAAACTTGAAACTCATTTTTGGAGAAGGAACCAAGCTAAATGTAGAAACCAGTGAGTATCAATAATTTATTACTATTGATTTTAAATTAACTTTATTTCGTATTTTTAGTTTCACAGCATACATTTATTTTTGTATTCATTTTATGTAATTAGAGTGCAAACACAATTCACAAAAATGTTTTAAATTCAGGTAACTGTTAATACTTCTTTTCTCGAGCTTAAAATCCATACAGATTTTCCTTTTTAGTTGCCATTAAATTGTATCCTAGGTGGATTTAAAAAGGTCTAAAATTTAACTTGTCAGATCCTGGGTTTACCCTGTTATTGTAAACTACTTTCATGCAGACCGAAGACTCTTCAAATGCTTTTTGTTGCACATTTAACCCCATTTACACCCAATAACAGCCAATTATGTCTAAAATACAAATATAATACGACTGTTTGCAGACGATTGGTCACTGTGTAGTTATTGTTCTGAGTAGAAACATTGTGTGACTGGCTCTGGGGCAGCAGCCTGGAAAATACTTTTTGGGAAAGGAGTTAAACTATCTGTCGAGGCCAGTGAGTATCATAAAACTTTAATGTTTAATTATTAGTGTATATTAGCTCTATATTAAGTCACATATGATGAACATCAGATCATTGGAAGACAATACTTTAAACTGAATATATGTCAGCCTATTAAATATTTCTATTATTCATAGTGAAAGGTAAAGACAGACTGCATAATAAATAACATTTGTATTAAATGTGAACATACTAACATCTACAACCAGGGCTTTACTTTTTGTAATGGCTTATGCAGGACATTTAGAGTGAGTCACACTCAGGTTCTGGCCACTCATCACCTGGACTTTTGACACAAAATAAAAAATGAAAATGACGTGTATTTTCAGTTAGTTAAAATGTCGAAAAAAAAACTACCAATACATTGGCAAAAAGTTTTTTTAAAGAAAAAAAAAAAATTTGGAAAAACAGTGACAACTTTTCAACGTGGCTGACAGAAGTTGTCGGAGCACAAATTATGCAATTCCAAATGTAATAAACAAAAATATTACGTTCTATGGACAGTTTCTGTTAGCTGAATACATTCAGTCTCTCCCACCTAGCACTAGTCCCTCTTTAGGTTTCTGTGCTGTGATTTGTTAGAGTGTGACTAGCTCTGGAGTTGGTAAACTCATCTTCGGCTCTGGCACTAAACTGACGGTTGACTCCAGTAAGTACATTTTATACACAACATCTCCTTTTTGTAATTTGGCATTGTAGTCACTCAAATGTCCACCGGACTCTTAGAAATTAGAAAAAGTAATTAGATAAATTGCAAAAGACAGAACATACACCGCATCATACACCGCATAATACACCATAAACATAAAAGTCTTATTTCTACAGTTTTCAAATACATTGAATGGTGATGTTATGTAATCTATGAATTGGCTTTGGATAGTTGTCTTGGTGACTCCACTTGTTTCCTTTGTTGCCTTGTGGATGATTGTGACACGTTTGTAAGAAAAAAAATCCCTCGCAAAGATCCTCACATTCCATTCAAAATATACAGGACTTACTACATAAAAAAGTATTTTTCTGTGGTTGACTCTCAACAGAAACATATAAACTTTTCTCTAATAATAACTGTTCACACTGAGCATGATAATTCTTTGACAGTTATTTCAAAAGTTTCCAAATTTCAAGTCCAAAGTCTAAAATTGATAACTTCAAAAGTAAATAAAAAAGTAAACAAGAGTTAAGATAAGATAAACCTTCATTGTCATTGTGCAGAGACCCATACAATGAAAAAAATAACCTAGATTTATTACATTAAAAAATCAATTCTGTGTGGTTAACCTTCAACAGAAACATATAAACTTAAATGAAGAAAAGTAAACAAGAGATTAATAATACGATAAACCTTTATTTTCATTGCACAGAGACCCATATGATGATATTGTGAGTGCCACAACTGAAGGTACATAGTAATAAATATGAAAAAATACAAATTATCTTATTTTAACTATTAATTATAAATACACTCATTATGGCTCCAACAATAGTAATATTGCACCTAAAACAAGAATGTTTGCAACAACAAAGACATGACGGATACAAGGCTCTCACTTTACAAGAACACTGTAACATTTTATAAATTACTGCAGATAAAAAGCATATTTTAGGTAGATTTTGTTCTAGGAGAAAAGCTATAAAAAAACAGCGTAGCTTCTTAATGATAAGTCTGTGCAGTAATTGTTTAGGTGAGACTCAATGTGTGACTGCTGGAGGAGGAAACTATAAACTCTTTTTCGGACAAGGAACTAAACTAAATGTAGAAAACAGTGAGTATTAAACATTGAAATGTTGATAAACTGTGCTTGTTGAATGTTCATGCGAAGGTATTTTTTGGTATTGACACAAGTCAATGCAAAAACATGTATGGCTATACATGTGACAGCTAAATGTCAAATGCTATTTGATATTATTCATATATCCCATCTATTCTTTTAAATGTAATTAAACATATTGACAAAGTATTAAGTCATCAGCATAGTTTAGTTTTAGACAAGTTTAGTTTTAGGAGAAAGGCTATAAAAAACAGCGTAGCTTCTTAATGATAAGTCTGTGCAGTAATTGTTTAGATGAGACTCACTGTGTGACTGCTGGTGGAGGACAGTTTAAACTCTTTTTTGGAGAAGGAACTAAACTAAATGTAGAAAACAGTGAGTATTAATCATTGAAATGTTGACAACTGTGCTTGTTGAATGTTCATGCAAAGTAATTTTTTGGTATTGATACAAATCAAAGACAAAAACATGCATGGCTATACATGTGACAGCTAAATGTCAAATGCTATTTGATATTATTCACATATCCCATATAGTCCTTTACATTTAATTAAACATATTGACAAAGTATTAAGTCATAGTTTAGTTTTAGATAAGTTTAGTTCATTCACAAAACAGTTTAAAGTACAGTCATAAGAAATAATGGTGAAATGGGGCATTATCTGAAGAATGTATAAAGGAGCACAGATAGTAAACATAATGTTATACATATTAACAAATAGTCTAGATTAAAACAGAAACAAAACAAAAAATAAGTGCATTCTACTACTGCTATATTTCCTCTGTAGGGATTATTTGCAGTTACAACTTAAAGTGAGAGTGAAAAAGAACATTTAAAGCAAAGAATTAAAATAAAATGATAAATAATGACCAGGATTTCTTGCCTTAGTGACAGCAGCAGTTTCTGTCACAACAAGAGTCACAGTGTGAATAATCAGGGAGCAAACAAACTTTATTTCAGCAGTGGAACCAGACTGACCGTTGACTCTGGTAAGATTCATATTTTCATGATTTAATATTTAGAAATGTGTCGACTGAGAGTCTTCTTTTAAAAAAAAAAAAGTGTTATTGACATAAACTGACCCAGACTCAGGCAGCGATAGATAAGATGTACAACATGATGCAGGGCTGCACAAACTATCCTTCATTTATTGTGATTGCATGACATTTCACAAAACACAACTATATTAAATTTTTTTCAATATGTAGCCTACAATACGATGAAACAAGACATTAGGCAAGTGGAAAGAGTACAATTTCAACGTGGAAAAACTAGTTTAGTCTTTCATTTGTACATTTTGAGATTGAGATTTGAAATGTGTTTACTTAAAGTAGGGACAGTGCATATTAATGAATATTTATGTAAATATACAAGATTATAGCTGGTGACTAATTTACATCTTTAGTCCCTTTGGCAGGTTGATGTTAAGTTCCGATACACACAATAAATCAATAGGAAAAACTATAGTAAAAGAGTACAAACAAACAATGTTGTTCACGACAATTTTGTCCAAACGATGGATTTGGGGGCCAAACTAATTTGGTGCTAAAGTGCTTAAGTTCTTATTATTTAGTATTAGGTAAGGTATTAGGTTAGTATTAGGTTACTATTAAGTACTTAAGTTCTTCGGTATTAAGTAAGTATTAACTTAAGGTATTAAGTTAGTATTAGGTGTTAGGTTCATAGGTATTAAGTGAGTATTAGGTGTTAGGTATTAAGAGGGCAAGTCCTATAACATACTGATATAGATTGCACGTTTCCCCATCTTATTAGTTGTTTTATTGGATGGATTATCCCTTTAAAATTATCTTGACTCTCCAAGGTTTTTCAAAAATTCATAGAAAGTAATCTCCTGATTACAGTCGTCCGTGTCAGGGTTTATGTGTTGTGATTTCTCAGAGTGTGACAAACTCTGCAGCGTCTAAACTCCTCTTTGGATCTGGCATTAGACTCACAGTCATCTCCAGTAAGTAAAACTACAAATACATTTTTGTTGATTTAAGTTAACAACCTAATATCTGGAGTTGTACTGGCATCCAGCTCAAACAAACAGGTTTAACTTAATTCTCCCCACAATTCTAATTTATCAGACACAGGAGCAATAAAGTATGATGATTAGACACAAACAAAAACATAACGCAGACTGTTAAGCCTCTTTTACGCCTTTATTTCTCACGTCTGACATTTGTTTAGCTGTACGTCATTTTTCTACAAATTTCTGCAGGAATTAAGAATCAAATTATGTTTTTTAGTGTAATGGTTTCATCTCACATCATAATTTGCAAATATAAATGTCTATGTCGTTGTAATTAGTCTGTTTTGATAATGAAACAGTCCATGTAGTTATTGTTGAGATCAGATCATCTGTGTGACTGCTGGCGGAGACAGGAGACTCGTTTTTGGAAAAGGGACAAAACTAACAGTAGAAAGCAGTGAGTATTACATATGCCTTACATACCTTACAGTACTACTTATCTGTTTTATTTTAGGCATTACTTTAAAAAGCTCTGTTCACAATGTATTTGATTATGGAAAAACAAAAGCCACATAAAGGAAACGGCAGGCGTTTAGGAATTCAACATGAACTTAAAAGAATATTTTTAAGAGCAATTCATGTTTAACAGAACCCTGTAACAATAGAGTTATCTATAGTCCGTCAGTAAAAATACAAACTAAAAGCATGCTACATATGAAGCGACAAAAAATGTAGAAAATAGAGGGGGGGGGGTGTTTGAATAAAACAGAGGAATAAGTCAATTAAAGTGACCAAAACTGCTAAAAAGTGACAACAACACTGAGGGAAAAAGCATATTTAGTTATTTGTAATAAGAGAATAATATGCACAATATTCCTTCTGAGTAGGGATCGCCTCAATTCCAAGGTCTCAGACTCAAACAAAGATCGATTTTAATTGGAGAATCCTTTATTTTAACCCAGCCATAATTACCTTGTATTACAACATGCATGTCTTGTTTAATATCTTGTCTGAGCAGAAAATCCACATCTTTTGGGAACAAAAGAAAACAATTTCCAGTATCTGGAAATGAATTCCAGTTGTTCCTAAAAATATATGGATCTTTGTTTAGGGTTAGAAGTTAATAGCGTCTATGTGCCTAACCCTCATTAACTTGTGCACAAAGATATATTAATCAATTGAAAATTTTTTTTTAAGAAATCTTCTGCTGTAAATTGTTAAAGCAAAACGCAACCCTCACATATGTTTTATAATGTACCAGGTAGAAACTGAGCCCCAAACTGTAAAGGAATTTGTACTTATACTTCCATGTTGAAAAGGCAGATAGTAAAAGAGACTGGGTTCTGGGTTTTATTAATTGATATTAGATCACTCAAACAAAGATCCTTTTAATTGAAGAATCCATTATTTTAACCCAGCTTTACCAGAGCAACTGACTTTATGAATTACTTTACGAAATAATAGTAATTGAAAGTATATATTATGCACTCTTGCTTCTGAGCTGATGGTTTGTTGCCTGCATTATTAGTTTTGATGCCTCAGAAACTCTTCTCACCTCAGAGTTGATCTTATGTTTTATGTAATTGGATTCTTACTGTGTGAATGGTTTCGGCAACAAGATCATCTTTGGTTCTGGCACAAAACTGAATGTTGACTTGAGTAAGTTACTTTATTCTTTTCTAAGCATTGATGTTTGATAAATTATTACTCTGATTTAACATTTTCCAGCTGGTTCTACACCAACAACTTTAGTTTAGACAGAACAAGGATTGTCCACTCCCTTTCACGCCCGTAATTGTGAAAGTTCTTGTCTTTCGTGTTCTTTTGTATTCACGTTCATGGTACTACTTTGATGTTTTTAGTCATATGTAGCAGTTCTTATTTTCAAATATTTGTTTAGTGAAAAATATATAAACCTACAAAGACATAAATCAAAGTCCATCCACTTACAAACTGAAGAAGACCCTACTCAAATAAAAGTATGTTTAAAAAAAGGCAATATAGTTTGTCCTGGTGACCAGTGGCATATCAACTCAAATTAGATCTGCTATTTGACTTAGCAAGGTATTCATATAGGCTGCCAAATCTCGAGAGATGTTCATACAGCAAGAGTATATGTAAGGGTAGGTGATCCTTTCAAGTGGAATACATGAATCCGACACAGGGCTATTGTAAGAAACTTCTTTTGGAAGTTTCTCAAATGTGCCCTAATGGATGTAAAGTTCCCTAACAAATAGTTCTCATCCTTAAATTGAAATCCTTTCAAGCTAAAGGAGTATTTGCCTATCTTTTAAAAGTCTGCATGAGGAAATAGTTTCTGTTATTGGTCTCAGGGTTTACGCAGCTGGGTTTCTCATTGTGTGACTATGGAAACTCAAAGCTCATCTTTGGTTCGGGGACAAAACTGAAAGTTGAATCAAGTAAGTTATTTTATCAATTTGCAAGAAATGATGGTTGACGTAACGTAACTCTCTACACAACAGTTTCAGCTGTTTCAGTGTGTTTGTTTCATTTCTAAATGACGACATTGTTATTTACGCATGTCTTTAATATTTGAGTAAGTGATACTGTGTAAATCTAAATTACTTTTAGCCAATGACGTTAATTAAAAATAAACATAGGTGTCTATTTGAAAACTTTAAAAGCCGCTGAGAAGCTGAGTAGGGAAAACTAAACTGCTCTTAATGACTCAGATCTAATGACTTTGGTTTTGTAGATTTATTTTCAGGGATGTGTATCCAGGAAACTCCTTGAGTGTTTCATGTACAACAAAGTAAAAAGGCATACAAATACACGATATGAGTAAAATATGTGATAATGTTGTTGAATATCTTGAAAACAATATAGCGATAAATAAACAGATTTCTGCTGCTCCCAGTATTCTGCTGAAAACACAACAAACTGCTGGCTGAGTTTAAAACAAATGAAATAAAATCATTGATTTCTTTTACTGAACAAATTGAACATTGAATTGAATATAAAAGGTAGCACTAAAAAGAATGACAGTTACATTTTGAAGTGCAGATTTCTGCTGATATTTACTTTCAACTAACACAAAAAATGTGTGTCTTCTGCGATGTGTTTAATGCACCAGTTGATATTGCGATAATGATAAAGAAATGATATACTGTGCATCCCTAGAGCAATTAGTGTCCAAATGTCATCATTAAAACAGCATTGATCAGCGTTAAACAGTGGTAATCAAAAATCAGACTTTCTCCGTAAACCCCTTGGTTTCTTTGCTAAATAACGTAAGTGACCAAAAAAGGTTCAACAATAAAAGACGATCCCTGGCTCTTATCATTAAAGTCACCTGTGGAAAACTCTGTCATTGATCTCAGGGTTTACGTAGTTGTGTTTGTTATTGTGTGACTGGAAATTCGAATGCAAAGATCATCTTTGGTTCTGGCACCAAACTTATAGTTGGATCAGGTATGTTGTCTTCATTTGTAAGAAATAATGGTTGATTTAATATAACTCCGCTTTTTATACAGTTTATGAAATGTTCACGAGCAACTTCCTAATAAATTTCAGCCCGCCTAGTTGTGCGCCAAACTAATAAGATGGAAAACTTGTTTTTCAAACTGCAATTATACTCAAATTGGGCAGATTCTGCAACATTGAAACTCAGAAATTTCCCCAAAAGCAGAGAGTTTGAATATTCAGGCTGTGAAACAGGTTGTTTTGCTTAATTCACTAAACTCTATGATGACTAAGGAACTTTTTGGCTGACTTTTTTAGGGATTTATGTCAACCAAACTGTAGGTGAGGAGACTATATGAGACATGCAACAATACAGTCAAAGATATTTGACGTTTCTCTTAAAGAAAAGCAATACATTAAAAATGTCTAGCTCTTGATGTGATTCTCAATTTACAGTGTGGCAAAAAACAACAAAAATGTCAAACGAGCGACAAAAATGTGATAAAAACCTTCTTTAAAGGAGTCAAAAACGCAGACCAAACTGTAAGAGAGAAGACTATATGAGACATGCAACAATACACTCAAAGTTTGACTTTTTGATTAAATAAAAGCATGTTAATAAACTCTAAATGTCTGGCCCTGGACGTGATTCTTATTTTCCAGCGTGGCCCTTCGAGAAGTTTAGTTTGACAGCGCTGTAATATTCAATTTCTAAAATATCTCTTCTGTCCAACAGGAACGTGTTTTTACTTCTGACTTGTTTTGATATAAGTAGATTTACTTCATGAGGAAATGACCTCAGGGTTTATGTATTTGGGTTTAGTATTGTGTGACTGGCTTTTCAAATGACAAACTCGTCTTCGGTTCTGGCACAAAACTAATCGTTGAATCAAGTAAGTTACTTAATTTTTTTTGTAACAAATGTTGGAACAAATGTTACGCTCTAAATTTTGCATTTATCTCGTAAATGTCCAACAAACACTGTTGTCATTCTGAAATTGACATTTCTGTACAGACATTTCTGATAGATATCAAATATTTCGGTCATATGTTTTGAATCTGAATCCTTAAGCTTTCCTAATTAGAAACTCTTCTTTTTATTAAACTCTTTTCACTTGTAGTGAAGTATTCTTTTTATTTTTCCAGAAAAAAGTGTCAAGAAAAGTGTACTGGAATTAGCAAGAGTCCAAAGTATTCAAATAACCGATTTCGTTTTAAGAAGTTTGCTAATTGAGCAGCTTAGTATGAGAGACTTTTAAATAATATGCAATAATAAATGTTTTTACTCTAGCTACACAGAACATTTTTGTTTTTAATTATGGGACAAAGTTCTGGTAATGAGCTGCCAGACATTTCTCTGTGATCTTACGGATTTATTTCTTAGAGTAGCTGTCGGTGTTTCTGTAGTTGTTGCTGTCACTGTGTGACTGGATCTGGAGTTTATAAGATCTTCTTCGGTTCTGGCACTAAACTGACAGTAGATTCCCGTAAGTTTGTTTTATTCATATCATCACCTGAAGATTAATGGTGTATCTGCTCTCTTATTCTGCAGTTCCTTTAACTTAGTCTGTACATTTTTGTCAAACTATCTTTCAGAAGAGTCCGACTCTTGTTTGTACACTATGAATAATAACGTTCAAATGTATTCCCTAAACGTCTTCACATGTCATTTTAAACATGTTAATATCCTAAGTCTAATGAGGTAAAAATGAAATTTTCTGTGAGTGTGCATTTCTTTTGGTATGAAAGCGGTGCAGTCTTTTAAACATGAGGCCCCAGGTGTTTTTGCTGAGTCTGTTTCCAGTGTGTGAATGATGGAGTTAAGCTCTTCTTCAGCATTGGAACGACTCTCCTTGTAGAAACAAGTAAGAAATAACATAAATTATAATAACATTTAACCCTCTGAAGACGAACGACAATGAAAAAGCGATACCCTACTTTGTGAACCTAAAGACTTTGGCAAACTAATTTCAAGCAGCGAAACAATTCGTACAACAAATCATAAGTTGAGGCTTGTTTTCAAAAACAGATTTAAGGGATTTCAAAAAGCCAACATCAACGTTTCAGCTTTAGTGTCAAATTATCTCTTTACACATTGCTCTAGAAAAAATGTGGGGGTCACTTTATGGAGAGCTGAATTTGATTCTGAACATTTTTGTATGAAACACACAGGGATAAGTTATATGCAAATACCTTAAAAAGGTAAATTTAAGAAGATCTGTGAAAGACCTCAGAGGGTTAAAAGATCAGCAAGTCAACACATGAAAATTACTGTAAAGTGTTCACACTGTAAAGTGTGACTGCTAAGAGTTAAACCGGCAAAAAGGAATAACCCAACAACTAAAATATCCTTTTAATAAAACTCAGGTGTTGACATAATAATGATGACAACAATCATCATGTAATATATATTTTAGATACGAAATCATATGGCTTCGCAAGATATAGTCTCGCACTCTACTTTTGCTAGAACATTTATTGATGAACTAAGGTTTTGGTCGCTCTGAACCTGAGCTCTGACGTTCTAAAAAAATTAAGAAAAATTGCCACAGACAGAAAACACCCTGTGTTTTTATATTTCACACATGTTTACTCTTCTAAAAGCCCTTCTTTATCAGCGGTAAATGTAGGTTTTGATAAATTGTAGACTTTAAAAGCAGCCAAATCGAAGTTTAGATTTTGTTCATCCTGCTGTAGTTGTGTGAATCTCGCAGGAGCAAAACTTCTCTTTGGCACCGGAACGACTCTGTTTGTACAAAGCAGTAAGAAAAATACCTTCTTTAAGATTTTCTGAAGAGTAAACTTCTCTGTACTAATGTAAATGTTTTATCTCGTGAACCATACGGCTACTCAGTTATGGAAAAATTCATAATCACAATTATTTTGGTCAATTTTGAAATCAGGATTATTGAACGTGATTCCTTGTTGACTTTTAGAAAGATGTTGTATTTATTGAAGTTAAAAAAAAAAACAGTGACCTTTATCTTTCGTGAGACTTTTAGGTGCAGCACCTAAGCCGTTTGGGTGCACTACCTTAACTGCATGTAAAAGACTTTCCTCAGATCTAATGATTGTAGTGGTAGGTTTTGAGGGTTATTTATTATCTGCTCTATCTTTCCCAATGTTTTAGACAGATATGGTAATAATGTTTTCAAGTTGCAAAGAAACTCACACTAAAAAACACATCTAACTTGCAAATATACATTTAATAGCTGGCTGACTAGACATTTTTCAGGCAAATGTTTGTTTCTTTTACTGTTCTTTTCTGTTTCTGATGTGAAATTGCATTTTCTTGATGGAGAACCCCTAACTGCACCAAAGTTTTCCACAAAGCTAGGGAAAACACTGCTGTAAACCAAAAGAATCTCACATCTTCTGATTGAAAATTACATGTAATTAGAATAACACCTAAGAGAGAATGCACTTTTCATATCTGATTATTGATAACTCATAGGAAGAAAAAGATTTGAGTGTTTCCGAAGAAAACACAAAGCTCAAGTTTTTGTCTCGTAGCTGAGAACTGTGTGACTGACTCTGGAATCAGAAAACTCTACTTTGGAAGAGGAACCAAATTAGTTATCGAACCCAGTGAGTCAAATCTCATTTATTTATCTTTAACTTTTAGCAAAGATTGTTTCAAACAGTTTTCCCTTCACCGCAATGTCATACCACAATCAACAAAATCACGTTAATCTTATGGATTGTTTTCACTAAAACTCTCAAATTTACGTTTTAAAACTGCGAAATTAATTCATTTAGTCACTAAATTTAAAATTTGTATCTGTACAGTATCTGGCATGAAATTCAGAGAGGATAAACCGTTTCAATGTACTGTTTATAAGCTCCGTTTTCCTGCTGTTGTTCCTTGTTTCCCACAAAACCTATTTTAGTTGTGTATCGTCATAATTTGCAGTACATCAGAATGATCCGGGACAAACTGCTTTTTAAAATATATATAATCATCAGCATACAACTTCTCCAAAGTTTTTATCAGATACTTCTGAAGCAAAACCACAAATGTAGAAAAAGAAAATATATAAATAAACTTGTAGTTGTGACGTATAAGAGTTTGTAAAGGAGGTTCTGAGTTATCGATCAGCCTTCCTGAACTGTGTGACTGCGAGCAGTTACCAAAAACTCCAGTTTGGATCAGGAATAAAACTCTTTGTCCATGGCAGTGAGTAAAATCAGTTTTTCTTCACTTACATTACATGTCATTTAGCTGACGCTTTTATCCAAATCGACTTACAGTTGCTATATGTGCTATATATGCTATATATCAGAGGTCACACGCCTCTAGAGCAACTAGGGGTTAAGGGTCTTGCTCAGGGACCCTTTGGTTGATGTATCACAATGGGAATTGAACCCAGATCTCCCTCTCCAAAGGCATGTGTCATATCCATTGTGCCATTACCACCCAAGATGATGGTTTCAATACATCCTGTGCTATCGATATGCTTTCACTGTACCACTTTGTTGTAAATCACCCCAGATGGGACATGAACCCACAGTCCCTGGCTTAGGATGCCAGCGCCTTATCCATTAGGCCATTGGGACAACACTTAAAAAAAGTATCATTGGATTCATTGGATTTCATGAAGCTAGTCTAGCTACAAATATGATTTACATTGGAGACTCCAACGTGTTTATCAGCACTTATTATATGTAAACTTTAACAAATATAAGATCGTCCATAACGTGCAAAACCAAAAATGTCTGAAGATAAACAAATAAAGTAGTTATAAAAGCAGACATATAGAAACAGAAACATACTTTTAAATCTTGTTATGAGAACAAGATGTTATATCACAGGAATAAATTAGGTTATTATTTAATATTTTGTGGGAAAATACAATACAAAGATGTTGGTTTACATTGGGAGTACTTATGTAATGTAAAAAAATTTGCAGTTGTGAAGTTTTTGAAACAAAACTTTTTATGAGATACGACTTCAGCCAAACCCCAAATGTAGAACAAGATATTATATAAAAAACATGTAGTTGTGAAGTATAAGAGTTTGTAAAGGAGGTCCTGAGTTTTCGATCAGCCTTCCTTAACTGTGTGACTACAAGCGGTTACGAAAAACTCCAGTTTGGATCAGGAATAAAACTCTTCGTTCATGGCAGTGAGTTAAATCAGTTTTTGTTCATTTTGTTATTTAAATCTTATGAGAACAAGAAGTTTTATCATTGGAGGAACCTTTTATGAAGCTTTTAGTTTATTGTCTTGTAGAAAAATACAATAAAAATGATTTCCAACGGGTTCATCAGCACTTATTATATGTGAACATTAACAAATATACAGGGTCATTGATTACACAAAACGTTTACATTTTAAAATTTGAACATGACTCTACAAAAGATGACCTTTCACTTTCAAACATAACCAACAAATCTACAATTCTTATAACAGAACTGATTCAACACTTATTCATTTCACTATCATGTAAAGATGTGAGGAAAAATCATGTAAATGATAGGAATCATGATTCTTTTTGTATTCATTTTTACATGGAAATTATGAATTTAGCCACTCAGTGAGTTTATGCAACGGGAATTTTATGCATCCGTTTGCTTGCGTTAGTCTGATGATGATCAAAAAGTTTTAGCACTAAACGTAAATTATTTCATTCACTTTTCACCTTAATGTAACTGTAACTTTTAAAGGCAGTTGTAAAAGTTTCAAATGAAGGGATTTTGTTCTTCAGTGTATTTGCACTAAAGTGTGACACTGTGTGAATTACGCAGCCGACAAACTGATTTTCGGATCTAGCACAAAGCTGACAGTTCACACCAGTAAGTCTCTTCATACACTAAATTTAAACTTATATCTGAAACTAATCACTGTGGTAAGACTACTACAAGCAGTACAATTACAAGATATAAAATGTTCAATGCGTAGGGGAAACTGGGGATGGTTGTCACATGTTTTACTCTTGTAAGAATAGCACATAATTAAAACAGCTTTTAATAGTCATTCCTACATTAAATGAAAGCTTAAGGTATTGCCTTGAAATTGGTGTCCTTTTTACTTCCACAACTTATTGTACCAAGAAGTAATTAACCATCAAAGACGCTCTGAAACACTATGACAACCAAACAAAATATTGCCTCACAGTAATGTTTCATGTGTGTTCCACAAAATGGCCGGTGCAAAATGAGCAGGATGACAGGACAGCTGTTTAATATCACATAAATGGTCACAGTGGCCTCTAGTGTAGCTGTAATAAGCAGTGAGACTACCACCCCCGTTCTCCTATACTGATATTTGTTCTTAGATTCAACCTAAGGAAGTTTCTCAACAGTAATATTCCTGTTTTATAAAGTTTAAATGATCATAATTGTCAAATCTATGACTCCAGTTGCCATTAATGCTGAAGCCATTTGATTTTTACATAATAATTATTACATTAAAATAAAATAAACCAGCTTTAAAAATGTTTAAACATTAAGCATTTAGAGGCGCAGAGGTTTTTGAGCCAAGTTAATGCACAGTGTGAATGACGCTGCACGCAAGCTCATCTTCGGGGAAGGAACTAAACTCTTCGTACAATCCAGTAAGAATGAAACAAAAACATTATTTTATTTTTTGTTATTAATACAGATTCTGAAAGAAAGAACTTTCTTTCAATAGTAATTATCTAAAGCAAGATATAAAGGGCTTTACAGAGCGACATAAAAGAACTCAAACTGCAGGACAAAAGAGAAATTCTTCACAAAAAAGGGCAGCAACAATGTTAAACACTTTATTACAGTTATTATAACATTCACACAGAAATCAAGTGAAAGGCATTTAAAAAGTGGTTTCTTAAAGAGGAGTTAAGACTGAAAGATTATTTGCTTTATTATAAAAAATAAATCACTCGTTAATAATTACAATCCCAAAACCTCCAATTTGAGCGAAAAAGAGATTTTACTTTAAACTGTTTTTACATACATTATTTCACATTCTGACTGATTAAAACATATTTTGCATGTTGTTCACACAAATTGAATATCTTATTGCTCTATGGGAAAATAAAATGCTAATATAGTTTTCATATTTGAATAAAAACAGTAAATAAACATTACGTTCAGATTTTTGTATTATTATTATCTGACTTGAGCTGTAAACTAATTATTCTCCAGCTCAGCTGTTGCTCAGTCAACACTAAATATTTCCATAGAAATCTTTCATGTAGAAAATATGTAACAAGTGTAAATTATTAGTTGTCTAAAGAGCGTCTCAAAAATCGCTTAGCGAGTTTATGTGATGGAGTATGTTGTTGTGTGAATGACGGGACTCGAAGGCTTATGTTCGGACGAGGAACTCAGCTGAAAATACAAAACAGTAAGATTTTATGTTCATTTAACAGAAAATAACTGAGTCAATGGGTGATAACTTCCTAATTAACAATTTACAATAGTCCAACACAACTTAATATGAAAGATATTCAACAACAAAAGTTGCTCTACAGGTTTTATTGTTAAAGTATCAGCAGTGAATATTGCTGCAGGTATTAGCATTGATTTGTTCAGTTCATTGAGAGAAATTACAGTTTTGTTTATTGATAAGTTCCCAACGATCATGGGAAATAGGATATGGGATGACATTTGCGAAAGCTGTCAAATCAAGTCAAAGATTTCTTGTAATAAATAACAAAATCCTGTATTTTCCAAAAAAATATTCTGTTATAAAGTGTTCTAGGTTGTGTCACACTAAAGTCCAATTTAACTCCAATTAATGTTTCATGAGTGAATCATCATTTACAGGGGTTTAAATTAACACCCACCAACCCGCCAAATGTGGGTAAAACTTTACTTTGGCATTTGGTATCAATTACGAGCTACGCTGAAACGGAGAAGATGAATGGAACAGCGCAAAACAAACCAGGGAAGCTGAAATTAAAGTAAAGTTAGGAAAAAACAAACACACATTTGGCTAGTGGAAAGTCTGATTGGCTGGTAACTTTAGGAATCTACTAGCCATATTGGCTGGTGATTAAAGAAGTTAATTCAAAGCCCTGATCATTTATGAGAACTGTAGACATCCGGATATTAAATGATCACAGTCATGACTGTGATATGAATGATTCAGACAGTAAAGTAAGAACTGGACAGTATTGTAGTTGTTGTTAAAGCTCTCTGTGATGTGTGACTCAGACCGGAGTCCAAAAGATCTTGTTTGGATCAGGAATTCATCTTTCAATTGAAACAAGTGAGTCCGCTTCCCTGCACATTAAACAGCTTATTAGTCACTTTAAGGTTGCTTTAAATGGTTAAATTGTCAGTTTTTGGAAAGATGTTAGACATTAAAATACACAAAATATTTTAAAAAGTTGTGTTGCAAAAATAAATATGATTCTTGATATAAATCAGAATAGGTATGATGTGTAGATATGTTGAATTTATTAGGAAAAGTGACGACAGATGTTTCATATCATGAAGGTTCTCTGGTGGTTTTTGAATGATGCTAGTTTACTGTGTGAATACTAACAACTATAAACTAATGTTTGGATCGGGAATCAAAGTTATTGTATCGACACGTAAGTGCATTTAGAATATATATAATATAATATTTGTATCAAGTTGTTCATTCAGAATCATGGTTATTCATAATTATCATTAATATTTCTTTGGGTACACATTCCTGTAGTAAGTAAACATTTTCAAACTTGTACTTTTAATGTTTTAAGTTTAGAAGAAATTCAGAATAATAGTGGAATATTAGTGTGCATGTAAACATAGTTATGGATGAAAACAAAAATAATCGCTGTAATGTAAATCTCAGTTACTGATATTCTGTTTACGATATATCATATCTATATATTACATTCTAACACACAGGAAGCCAAAAATGTTAAATACTAATATCACACATGGGCGTAAAATAAGCATAAAAATTCTCAAGAGCAATTTTTAAATAATTAAAATTAAAATTTTAAAAGGGGACACAAATAATACCGCCAAAATTGTACTTGTGTAGTATATGGGTACAGAGAGGAAAGAATTGGTACATGTGTAGCATGTACTACTTAAGGGGTCCGCTGTTTCAACCTAAAGCACAATCTTTTATTCTAATCTTAACTAGTCGTTTTGGTGTCTAAACTTAACTGCCGTCAGCGTAGAAAGTTACCTGTTTTTGTCTAAACTCAACTGTAACGGCCTTGTATGTATTGTGTTACTACTCACACAATTATACAAGTATATATCATTATATTACAATACTTAGTGTGGTTTTTAATGATATTTTTAGGGGGGAACAACCCTGCGATTTCCGCCTATGATAACAGATGACTCAGTTATTTGTAAAAGTACAAAAGTAAAAGTGCTGCGAAGGTTTTTGTAACCGGTTTAGTTCCTGTGTGAATAACAATGACTTCAAAATCTTATTTGGATCTGGAATCAGAGTGTTTGTACTGTCAAGTAAGTGTGTTCACAGATCTATGCATTATTTAAAACTTAAACAGACAACATGAAACATAACGCAGCTGAAAACGTAATTTGAGAATGTACTGTTGTTGCGGAATCACCTAACTGTTATAAATATCATTCTTACAAACGTCAGCACAACTTTATTCAGTGCTGTGTGTGCAATACTTGGTCATGTTAGTTAGTAGTGTTAAAACATTAATTTTCCAAAATGACCGCAACAATGCTCTTACCCTTTTAACCGCTGATTTTGATTTGTACCAGAATTATTCCTTTCATTAGTTCCTTGCTTTACTTCTATGACAAGAAATATATCTGACTATGTAGATTCATTCAAACACACTTTAACAACAGTTTAAATATTATTATGAATGAAAAGGTAAAAGTATTTTTTAACTGTATGCTCAGTGAGTTTTTGCTGCCAGACAAATCTTTGTGTGAACGACAACATCAGGATTAAATTTGGATCTGGAATTAAAGTTGTTATTCTGACGAGTAAGTGTAAGACTGTATTTTAGTTGTGACTGAACTCATATTTCCTAATACTAATAACAACAAGATGTCGTACTTTAAAATGCATCCTTAACATTACACACAATAGATATATAGTATATATTTTATAATTTATTGCCATTTAATCAAATTAAGATAAACAATTCAGACAGTTTCTCATTACAAAACCAAAAGCTTTTTTAATCTGAAACTTAGATGTAAGAACCACTACAAACTAAACACAGCTGTAAAACAACAATGTGACATATGACGGGCATATTAGGGCCATTGTAGGTAAAAAATAAATAAATAAATCACCATATAAAGACCATATAAAAATATAAAGAACAGACTAATTTGGATGTGATAGCTTTTGTGCGTCAGGAACCAAATCCTTTATAAAAAAATTTTTTTTTTATGTTCAACAAAATGTACCTGATAGTGTCATCAACAAACTGAAAGATGTTAAGGCAACTGTTAACTGATTTCATGCTGTGAATATGAAATATTAACTTTAGACACATAACGTTAGCAGTACTTCATCAGCATAATTTCGCTAGCCTTCGATTGGTTTCTCATGAGCGCTAGATACTTTCTTTTTAAAGTAGGCCTATCTTTAAAAAGAAAGTATCTTGTGTCCCCATGTCCCTTTAGTGGCTCAGTACCTCCTACAATGGCCCGAAGTGACACAACTCCGAGTCAGTGAATTCATATTTAGTGCTGGAACAAAACCAGCTGTTGAAAACAGTGAGTTATCAAATATAATTGACAGAAACAAAACAAAACTACCAAAAGCCATCTTGGTTCATCTTTCCACTGTTCCAACAATCACCACTCTGGTTTGGTTGAAATAAACCCTTAATTCACCCATTTACATGTGGAAATATGCTGGCTCTACACTAAAAGTCCTGATTAGTTACATGGAGTCTGGTGGAGATATGCTGGCTCTATACACGCTAAAAGTCCAGATTATTTACATGGAGTCTGGTGGAGATATGCTGGCTCTATACACACTAAAAGTCCTGATTATTTACATGGAGTCTGGTGGAGATATGCTGGCTCTATACACGCTAAAAGTCCTGATTATTTACATGGAGTCTGGTGGAGATATGCTGGCTCTATACACGCTAAAAGTCCTGATTATTTACATGGAGTCTGGTGGAGTTTGGTGATGGTGATTTCGGGGCTGTTTGATGTTAAACTAAAAGGATCTTACTCTTTAACTAAAAGGTCTCTCTGTAGGGATCCATCCCATAATGTTGTCAGACACGTAGAATAATAATCTGATCTTGTCAGCGGCAGAGAGTTCACAGCTTTTTAGAGTGTGTTTCAATCACAGTGTGTCTGTGAGTGATGATTGCTCTTGTTTCTTCATCTGTTTAATCATAATCAGACACATCAAACAAAGTGAGCCGAAAAACCTCTCCTGAACTGGATACTCAGCTACGTTAGTAATGTTTGAGCATTATTCCTGTGTGTTTATGAGTTATCCTTTTGTGTTTTTCAGATGAGGATCTCGACCCGTCCATCTACAAACTGTCAGGGACAGATACCAAGGCATGCCTGGCCACTGGGTTCAGCAGACACAACAAAACAACAACAGACCCTGAAAAAAAATATCAGGAAATTTTCAATAAAACGGCACCGGCTGTCCGGATATCAGGCGACTCGCTGTACAACCAGGTGGCCTTGTTATCTGGTGAAATGGATGAAAAACAATGTGGTAAGTGTGAAACAGTCTGATTAAAGCATTTTTATCATAAAAGTGGAAAAGAGTAAATTAAAAACTATTGGAAGTATTGGAAAATACTTCCTTCTATTGGCGTTCTGAAACTGGTTTGGCTATCAGTGCACTTTACGAGTTTGACTGTCATAACTAAAAATCACTTGTTTTGTCTAATATCTTTCAGAGGAAAGTTCACCTGAGCCGTGTCACGACACTCTGAAACCAGGTTCGTATTTAATCTGACTGAACAGCTTTAAAACTATTTAAAAAAAAAACTCTGTTCAGTTTTAATCTTTGTGATGATGTTTTGTCTGCAGATCCGAAGGTGAACTTCGTGACTCTGATCGTCCTTGGCCTCAGGCTGCTCTTCCTCAAGACCATCGCCTTTAACGTCCTGTTGACTCTGAGGCTGTGGATCAGTCAGTGTGAGTACAAAACTACATCAAGTGTTTCTGATCAACACAGTCTCACTCATGGTGCACCATGAAGCGGCTCTTGGTCAGGTGCCTTTGGCGTTTGTTAGTGACGCAAAGAGTCTCCTTTACCGACTCAGTCATAAGCAACGGGCTTTTCAACTAATTCACGCTTGGTTGGGACTCTTGGCGACACTTTTTGACGCTCTGGGTTGGGACGTACTTTTAACTGACATACGGCACAAGAACGGGACATGATCCCCGGTCTCCTGTGGGAAAGTCCTGTATTGATTGACCCATCCACCCCCCCCAACCTGCCTCCTTACGCGGATTTTAATGCTACTCCCTGCCATTGTCTCTCTACATACTACTCTCTACTGTTGTGTCTCTACATACTACTCCCTACTGCTGTCTCTCTACATACTACTCTCTACTGATGTCTCTCTACATACTACTCTCTACTGCTGTCTCTCTACATACTACTCTCTACTGCTGTCTCTCTACATACTACTCTCTACTGATGTCTCTCTACATACTACTCTCTACTGCTGTCTCTCTACATACTACTCTCTACTGCTGTCTCTCTACATACTACTCTCTACTGCTGTTTCTCTACATACTACTCTCTACTGTTGTCTCTCTACATACTACTCTCTACTGCTGTCTCTCTACATACTACTCTCTACTGTTGTCTCTCTACATACTACTCTCTACTGTTGTCTCTCTACATACTACTCTCTACTGTTGTCTCTCTACATACTACTCTCTACTGTTGTCTCTCTACATACTACTCTCTACCGTTGTCTCTCTACATACTACTCTCTACTGCTGTCTCTCTTCATACTACTCTCTACTGCTGTCTCTCTACATACTACTCTCTACTGTTGTCTCTCTACATACTACTCTCTACTGTTGTCTCTCTACATACTACTCTCTACCATTGTCTCTCTACATACTACTCTCTACTGTTGTCTCTCTACATACTACTCTCTACTGTTGTCTCTCTACATACTACTCTCTACTGTTGTCTCTCTACATACTACTCTCTACTGCTGTCTCTCTACATACTACTCTCTACCGTTGTCTCTCTACATACTACTCTCTACTGTTGTCTCTCTACATACTACTCTCTACTGTTGTCTGTCTACATACTACTCTCTACTGCTGTCTCTCTACATACTACTCTCTACTGTTGTCTCTCTACATACTACTCTCTACTGTTGTCTCTCTACATACTACTCTCTACTGTTGTCTCTCTACATACTACTCTCTACCGTTGTCTCTCTACATACTACTCTCTACTGTTGTCTCTCTACATACTACTCTCTACCGTTGTCTCTCTACATACTACTCTCTACTGTTGTCTCTCTACATACTACTCTCTACTGTTGTCTCTCTACATACTACTCTCTACTGTTGTCTCTCTACATACTACTCTCTACTGTTGTCTCTCTACATACTACTCTCTACTGTTGTCTCTCTACATACTACTCTCTACCGTTGTCTCTCTACATACTACTCTCTACTGTTGTCTCTCTACATACTACTCTCTACTGTTGTCTCTCTACATACTACTCTCTACTGTTGTCTCTCTACATACTACTCTCTACTGTTGTCTCTCTACATACTACTCTCTACTGTTGTCTCTCTACATACTACTCTCTACTGTTGTCTCTCTACATACTACTCTCTACTGCTGTCTCTCTACATACTACTCTCTACTGTTGTCTCTCTACATACTACTCTCTACTGTTGTCTCTCTACATACTACTCTCTACTGTTGTCTCTCTACATACTACTCTCTACTGTTGTCTCTCTACATACTACTCTCTACCATTGTCTCTCTACATACTACTCTCTACTGTTGTCTCTCTACATACTACTCTCTACTGCTGTCTCTCTACATACTACTCTCTACTGTTGTCTCTCTACATACTACTCTCTACTGCTGTCTCTCTTCATACTACTCTCTACCGTTGTCTCTCTACATACTACTCTCTACTGTTGTCTCTCTACATACTACTCTCTACTGTTGTCTGTCTACATACTACTCTCTACTGCTGTCTCTCTACATACTACTCTCTACTGCTGTCTCTCTACATACTACTCTCTACTGTTGTCTCTCTACATACTACTCTCTACTGTTGTCTCTCTACATACTACTCTCTACCGTTGTCTCTCTACATACTACTCTCTACCGTTGTCTCTCTACATACTACTCTCTACCGTTGTCTCTCTACATACTACTCTCTACTGCTGTCTCTCTACATAATACTCTCTACTGTTGTCTCTCTACATACTACTCTCTACCGTTGTCTCTCTACATACTACTCTCTACTGCTGTCTCTCTTCATACTACTCTCTACTGCTGTCTCTCTACATACTACTCTCTACTGCTGTCTCTCTTCATACTACTCTCTACTGTTGTCTCTCTACATACTACTCTCTACCGTTGTCTCTCTACATACTACTCTCTACTGTTGTCTCTCTACATACTACTCTCTACTGCTGTCTCTCTACATACTACTCCCTACTGTTGTCTCTCTACATACTACTCTCTACTGCTGTCTCTCTTCATACTACTCTCTACTGCTGTCTCTCTACATACTACTCTCTACTGTTGTCTCTCTACATACTACTCTCTACTGTTGTCTGTCTACATACTACTCTATACTGCTTTCTCTCTACATACTACTCTCTACTGTTGTCTCTCTACATACTACTCTCTACTGTTGTCTCTCTTCATACTACTCTCTACTGCTGTCTCTCTACATACTAGTCTCTACCGTTGTCTCTCTACATACTACTCTCTACTGTTGTCTCTCCACATACTACTCTCTACTGTTGTCTCTCTACATACTACTCTCTACTGCTGTCTCTCTTCATACTACTCTCTACTGTTGTCTCTCTACATACTACTCTCTACTGCTGTCTCTCTACATACTATTCTCTACTGTTGTCTCTCTACATACTACTCTCTACTGTTGTCTCTCTACATACTACTCTCTACCGTTGTCTCTCTTCATACTACTCTCTACCGTTGTCTCTCTTCATACTACTCTCTACTGCTGTCTCTCTTCATAATACTCCCTACGTCATCTTACGAGCTGCTGTACTGTCCGGTGCGTTCCATACAGACACTAAAGTTGGATTTTTGTGTCGGTACTTTTCATGAAATAAGATAGTTTCCAACATGTTGGTCTATTTTGAAATCTGGGAGCAGACAGCCCAAGAGTGAAGCGTTCGTCCAATCAGGTGGAGCCATTGCGGTGAAATTTTGACCATTTTTACCTTTCCTGATGTATGGCCTGTCTCAGGTTTAAGTCTTGAAAAATATCAACAAATACATACAGAGAATGACTGCTGTAGAACTTTCTTTTATTATCTAGTCTGACCGAAATCGAAACAGTAGCTGCCAGCGCAACTTGCTGTGTAGGCTACTAAGAGTTTTTTTAACCTTTGTGTTGTTTTCTGGTCAACCATGCATTTGTCCTTCTGGATCAAAATAAACACTTTTTTTTAACCGTAAAAAAAAAAAAATGTTTTTCTATTTTTCACTAACACCAACTTATGACCAATAGTTTTACAAGTATTTTTGAAATTCAATGTCAATAAATCTCAGTTTTAGGAGATTATACTTAATTTTGACATGATGAATGATTTTGACTAAAATTATAGGAATTATAGTATGTTAGTGGAGAATCACAGACGTGTGGATGTCAAAGTTTAGTCAGGTTTTTAAGCGTTTTCAACTTTTTCAAATGCTATAAAATTTAATATCCAACATTCAATGGAAGTAGTAATCGAGTATTTGCAATTGTACTTAATTG